>SJYC01046402.1:0-29746 GCA_006408675.1 Madoqua kirkii | reverse complement strand
CCCCCCCCCCCCCCCCGCCACCTCTTCCTGAGGCTTTCCTCCCTATTCACTGCTACCTTCCTATTGATTAAATCCAGTGATTTCCCACTGCTTGATTTTCCACCTCCCTGGCTTTGTTTTAAAGGTTTTTGTGTCTGCTCACGAACCTTTAGAATATGGTTCTTGCTTGGTTTTAGTGAACTTTCTCTAAGCTGTTTTCCTTCTTAATTCTCCAGCTCTTTCTTCTTCCTCCACTCTCCTCACTCTCTTTGGCAGAGAGGCAGCCTCAAGTTTCTCCTTGTTTTACTGAAAAATATCTATGTTACGTGTACTGGCTATCCTTCCTGCCCTTCTGCTCTACCCCCTAAATCTCCACTCGCATTGCATTCTAGTGAACACACAGGCACCTAAACATGCATAGGCCATGTGAGTGTGCATGTATGCACATCATACGTAAACACACTATACATGTACCTGCCACACCAGACTAGCTGTCCACATACTGTTATACAGACACAGACATGTATTTGCCCACTATATATGTGTGTATGAACATACACAATATGTGTATGAACACTATATATGTACAAACATACTTTATAACCCTATACATGCATATCTTGTTGGTTAGTCACTAAGTCATTTCTGACTCTTTTGTAACCCCCATGGACTGTAACCCACTCGGCTCCTCTGTCTGCAAGATTCTCCAGGCAAGAATACTGGAATGGGTTGCCGTTTCCTTCCCTAGGAGATCTTCCTGACCCAGGGATTGAATTTGTGTCTCCTGCATTGGCAGGTGGATCCTTTATCACTGAGCCACCAGGAAAGCCCATCACATATATATGTACCCATAATATGAATATGTATATATATATATACACTATATGTACAAATGTGACATATATATGTGTATGTATGTATTATATATACACACACACACAGACACACACACACAGACACTATATATGTACATCCACCATATACACACACACACATGTATATGTATATGTGTGTGTATATATATATATATATATACTCCTCTAAATACACACACATACTACCATTTCTGTTCTGTTTATCAGTTATCTGTGCCCCTAGCACTATGCCTCATTCTTGATAAATATTGGTTCAGTGTTGCATGAATCCCGGAGGCAGGGGAAACACAGATTTGCCATTAATCATGTTTTTCTTCATTCATTCTCTCCTCCATCAATTTCCACTTCATAAGGCCATGCTCACAACCCATGTTCTAGAGAAGGTCACAGTCTACCAGGAAAGAGAACCAGTTACAGTCTGTTCTGGAGAAGGTCACAGTATACTAGGCAAAAGAATCAGGCAAGCAAGTGCATCGAATCTAATGTAGTTTGTGCTATAATGCAGGGAGGGTGTTAAGAGATTGGTACGGGAGCCCAAAGAAAGACTGGTCATTTGAACACTAAAAATCATGAAGGATTTGTGTGCATTCACTGGGTGGGATAAAGGATATACCTGGAAGAAGAAGCAGCACCATAAATCGGAGAGAGATGAGATAACAGAAACAGATAATCAGAGCTCTGAGCACCGGGTGAATGAGGAAGGAACATCCAGGCATGTTGTCTTGCTGCTTGGCAAGCCGTTGAAGCTGCCAAGAACTTCTTGCTCATTTGCCCTTGTCACAGGGACTTGGGAAATTGTATGGAAAATTGCTTTGAAAAGAAAGTTAGGCTTTGCTATTGCTTGTTGGTTTATGATGAGTCCTGGATGAATTGGAAACTGCACTTGGAAATGATATGCTAGGCAGTGGTTGGTGAGTGGGATATGAGTGAGAGTTCCACAGATCTTAAGCAAAGGGTGATATAATCAGATCTGGTGGAAGAAGGTAACTGGCAGCAGAGAATGGTAGTGGTGATTCCAGCTAGAACCGTTGTAGGTTCTGCCTGGATTCTAATCCTTCCTCCACTGTTTTTGAACTTGTGTGTTTGAACAGATTACTTCATCTAAGGCTCAGTTTCCTCATCTGGAAAAAGAAGGCAGTAATACTTACTCGAAGAATTATAGTGAAGGATAAGGAAGATGCTTAGAGAATTTAGTACTCTGCTCCACCTAGAGCAAACTGTAAATAGTAGCTCCTTTATTAGAAGTTGTTACAGAAGGGTTATGATTTCAGGTGAGAGACGATAATTGTGTTGCAAAACAAGTTGAGAGAGGTGGAGAGGAAGACATGGATTTCTCTCTTAACATAAAAGATCTTCATCCATCCCTCATGACTCAATGGTAAAGAATCCCCCTGCCAATGCAGGAGATACAGGTTTGAACCCTGAGTTGGGAAGATACCCTAGAGAAGTAAATGGCTACCCACTCCAGTCTTCTTGCCTGGGAAATCCCATGGACAGATGAGTCTGGCCAGCTACCATCCATGGGGTCTCAAAAGAGTCAGACATGATTCAGTAACTAAATAATAACAATATATGCTCATAGAAAAATGTCAAACCTAGAGTAGAGTATAAGGTAAAAAGTAACATCCATCTCCATTTAATGAACTTACTTCCACCCCAGATATAATCACTGTTAACTCTTTTTTGGATGCCAATCCCAAAATCAGTCACTGAGTATCTTTTTCTCTCTCTCCCTATCAGCTGGGACGCATTCAATGGTTTGCATTAAATCAATGCATAAAAGGAAGTTGTGAACAGAAATTCTTTGGACACAGGCCCAAGAGCATTTCCTCTCTTTAAACATCTTTTGCTCATTTCTTTTTTCTGTTCCTTTTGATCACTACTCAAAACAAGAAGAGAAACTCGCGTTGTCTCTCATCCACAGGTCGCATGGGTGTCACTGAACTGTCCGGCCCAGAGGAAAAGCAAAGTTTTCCTCACTTCTCCATCTCATGCCTGCGGCCCTTCTTTGGCACCCCTTAGAGTGAGGTTGCTGAGTCTGGCATGATTTAGAGACTGGAAAGCAGCAACAGTGGCTTTACTCTCTGTCTTCTAGCAAAGCAACTGCCTACTCTCCCAGGGGAAAAAGGTTTCTGAAAAAAGAGAACCTGTCTTGTAGATCTTTGATCCCTTCAAGGATCTTACACTTGAAAAAAGGTCAATACATGTCTCTGGTGTGGAGGTTCAAGGGCTTGGAGTCTCAAATGCCTGGGGTTGAGCTGCGTGATTTTTCTGCTTTGGGAGAACTCATTGGATCACTCTGAGCACGAGTTTTTCTCTCTCTGCTTCTATATGAATTGGGTGGAGTTTATGAGATACAGCAAGTTGCTGAGTGGCTGTGGGACGATATGGACCTTCAGCGTCTATGGAGGCATGAAGGCTATACAGTCGCCATCTCCTTCCGTTTCTGCCATGACCACACTACTCCTTGGATGGAGGGCTTCCTCCATCAAGCTCCTGCCTCTCGGGCTCTAGACTTCCCTTTACTTGTATTCCTCTCCTCTGCACGCCCTAGCTCTTGCTGCCCTACTGAGTGAATCTCAGGAGACATAGGAGGAACAGGAAGCCTCAGAGAGACCAGAAGTAGAAGCTGGCCCCAGGGTCACAGTTGGTAGAATTAGCCGGAGTGATAGTGTTTGTCCCACAGTCAGAAGTAGTGACTGAGACACGCCAGGAGAGGGCTCTTCTTTCTGTGCTAAGGACAGGCTCCAAGCCAGGAGCTGCAGCCTGCTGGATAAGCAGAAAAGGCTTTTAAAAGAAGAAGCCTCTTGGAATTGGACAGTAACAGCAAAGAAGTCACCCTCCACTCAGTCGATTGAATTCCCTGTTAGGATGCAAAAGGGAAGAGTGGCCCATGCTTGGCAGTGGGTTCAATCTGTCTGAGATCTCCCCCAAGGGAAGATAGCTCACGTGCTGACATCGTCAAGCTTGAAGATTCTACAAATGCTTAGGCTGAGACACTGCAGTCTAGTTTCCCTATTTTATGAATACGGAAACTGAGGTTCAGAGATGGGAAGTGATGTTCCTGGGGTCACACAGCTGGGTTTGAACACAAAGACCCATGTTCTCCCTGCTTTTCCCTGCTGCTTCCCTCCCATCTCTGGGTCCTGGGAACTCTCTCTTGCTGAGTAGCAGAAGTGCAATCATGGGACACTGCTTAGAAATTGTTGCAATCTGTATTCTTCATTAATCATTTGCATAAATACAACATAAACAACTTTGCCGATTTGTGGGAACTTGAGTGAAGTGTTCATTTCAAATTTTGCTGAGATCTATTTTGCTTTCCTTCATGGGTAGCTGGTGTTTTAAACTTTTATTTCTGTGAACTCTGAAAACCTTATTTTAGAAAACATCTAAGAGCATTTGTGCAATGAAATACAGCTCAACAATAAGCAAAAATGAACTATTGATGCATACAAAAACAAAGATGAATCTCAAAATAATTATGCTGAGTAAAGGAAGCCACACCAAAAAAGTGTATATTATATGATTCCATATATATTCCTAGGATTCCCAGTTGGCATTAGTGGTAAACAAACAAACAAACAAACAAACCTGCCTGCCAATGCAGGAGATGTGGGGTTCGATCTCCAGGTTGGGATGATCCCCTGGAGGAGGAAATGACAACCCACGAAAGTATTCTTGCCTGGAAAGTTCCAGGGACAGAGGAAACTGGCAGGCTACAGTCCGTAGGATCGCACAGAGTCGGACATGACTAAAGCAACTTAGCATGTGGCATATGGTTCCATGTATATGAAATTCCAGAAAATGTAAATGATTTCATACCACAGAAATTTGTATGACTGTAGTAGTTTGAGGAAAAGAGAGTGGCTGCAAAGTTGGACTAAAGGGCATGAGAAAGTTTTAGAAATGATGACTGTTCAGTATCTTTAATTGTGGGTTTGATTTCATAGGTATATACATACATCAAAATTTATTAAATTATGTACTTTAAATATGTGTAGTTTATTGTATATCAATTATAGTGCTGCTGCTACTGCTGCTAAGTCACTTCAGTTGTGTCCGACTCTGTGCGACCCCATAGACGGCAGCCCACCAGGCTCCGCCGTTCCTGGGATTCTCCAGGCGAGAACACTGGAGTGGGCTGCTATTTCGTTCTCCAGAGCATGAAAGTGAAAAGTGAAAGTGAATTCGCTCAGTCTTGTCCAACTCTTAGCGATCCCATGGACTGCAACCCACCAGGCTTCCCGTCCATGGGATTTTTCAGGCAAGAGTACGGGAGTGGGGTGCCACTGCCTTCTCCGATCAATTATAGTAGATGATAACAATGACAGTGATGATAAGTTAATCCAGGACCTTATCTTTTAATTTTAGTTTTGAAACTATTTTGCCATGAAAAATATATGGCAGGAGGCTTAATGATAACATCACAGACAGAAGTGCACACACATAGGCAGTCTAAGAACCGTCCTTTGCTTATCTGCATTCCTGACCTGTAAGAGTCAGCCTAAGGTGGAAAAAGACCTGTTTAAGACTCTGAAAAATGCAGATTGCTTTCTCTAAGGATCTCTGCAACATGCCCTTCTAACCTCTCCCCAGAGTTCAGAAGCAGCCATATTTGACTCTCTGATCCTCTGTTGTGGCCGCAGCTTTCTGGACCTGGGTTGGAATTTGATCCACATAGGAATATTATTATTTCCCAAGAATTTAGGAACTACGCAAGTCTATTGTCCTGTGCCATGTGCATGGAAATGGAGAGAAAGGTCATCCACAGAACCAAGGGAGGACGAGCGGATTTCCAAGGAGGAGAGATGAGACGCATGCAGCCTGGGAAGGAGAGTCGTAACGGCCGTCAGCCATTTTGGTTTCTCCACAATGGAGACTCCACGGTCTCCACTGCAGAACCTTTGGGGATTCCACAGGCTCCAGAAAGTAAGCACTGCTGCAGTTCCTGCCCGTTCCATGGCCTTCCATACTTTTAGACTATTTACATAGCTTTCTGGTTCTTGTCAGAGAAAACACTGATGAAAGCATGGGGGCTCTGTGCGGTCCTCCTTTAGGCTGCAGTGGGCGAGCTCTTGGGTGTAATCAGTCTAGAGGTTATGGATGCTTATCTTCAATAAACAGTGAATAGGCACATCATATGTGATGGCCAGAGGCTGTGTAGCTCCGCAGCCCAGATGGACAAACTGATCCTGCGTCTTAGGAGAGTGGGAAGCATGCATTGTTTTAACTTTATGTATTGATGGTTCTTGTTTTTTAGTAGCTCAGTTGTGTCTGACTCTTTGTGACTCCATGGACTGCAGCATGCCAGGCTTCTCTGTCCTTTCCTGTCCATCTCCCAGAGTTTGCTCAAACTCATGTCCATTGCGTCTGTGATGCCATCCAACCATTTCATCCTCTGTCGCCCCTTCTTCTCCTGTCCTCAATCTTTCCCAGCATCAG
The DNA here is from genome assembly GCA_006408675.1 of Madoqua kirkii. Lineage (NCBI taxonomy): Eukaryota > Metazoa > Chordata > Mammalia > Artiodactyla > Bovidae > Madoqua > Madoqua kirkii. The sequence continues at coordinate 23,447 of SJYC01046402.1, read as the reverse complement.
GGTCTTTTCCAGTGAGCTGGTTCTTTGCATCAGGGACCCAAAGTAATGGAACTTCAGCTTTAGCATCAGTCCTTCCAATAAACATTCAGGGTTGATTTCCTTTAGGATTGATTGGTTTGTTCTCCTTGCTGTCTAAGGGACTCTCAAGAGTCTTCTCCAGCACCACAATTTGAAAACATTAGTCTTCAGTGCTCAGCCTTCTTTATGGACCATCTCTCACATCCACACATGACTACTGGTAAAACCACAGCTTTGGTTAGACAGATCTTTGTCGGTAAAGTGACATCTCTGCTTTTTAATAAACTGTCTAGGTTTGTCATAGCTTTTCTTCCAAGGAGCAAGGGTCCTTTAATTTCCTGGCTGCAGTCAGTGTCTGCAGTGATTTTGGAGCCCAAGAAAATAGAGTCTGTCACTGTTTATTGATAGTAGCAATAAATATAATCTTGATCTTCTGTTGCCTGAGGTGGACAAGCAATGCTGTTTTATAACTGCAGATCAAACTTGTACTAAGACATCTTAAGTCTCATCAAAGAGACTTTGAATCAAAGCCTGTTTGGAAGCCCATACCCACCCAAGTCCAGCTATCCTAACAGGTAATGGGCCCAGCAGTGGCACATTGGAGTCTCCATAGGTATGAGGTCTCTGCTGATGTTAGCAGCTTGCTAACACATAGCCCAACTTCCTCTGCTGGCCTAATTTTCCATTGGATGAATCTTGGTGTTTTCCTTGTCTCTGTCTCCTGTTGTGTCTCTTTTGTTGCCATTTTCTTTCGTTTTTGCTTTGATTTTGTTCTCCAGTTAATATTTATCAAATGTGTACTGGGTGCCAACCTCTATTTGACTCATTGCACATATAGTAACTCATTTAACTTCTCACAGCAACCCCGAGTGAAAGAGAGATTAAGAAACTTCCCCCTTATCACTCAGCTAGTATGCACAGAGCCGTGACACATACCAGACCAACTGGTTCCAGAACCCACACTTGTTGTCACTCTTCCTCAGTAGCTTACTTTTGCTTTGTCATGTCAAATTCTCATGCTCTTGCAGAAAAATGAGTTAAAAGTTGTTTGTTTGTGTGAGTTGCTCAGTCATGTCTGACTCTTTGCAACCCCATGGACTGTAGCTCTTGAGGCTCCTCTGTCCCTGGAATTCTTCAGGAAAGAATACTGGAATGGGTAGCCATTCCCTTCTCCAGGGGATCTTCCCAGCCCGGGATTGAACCTGAGTCTCCCACATTGCAGGCAGATTCTTTACCATCTGAAACACCAGGGAAGCCCAAAACTTGCTTAGAAGGGTTTATATTTGGTCTTTCCTTTGTGAACCTGTTCCTCTATCTGCAAGAAAAAGACAGCTTCCTACAAGCAGGGCTTATACTGTCATCAAAGGAGGCTGGAAGATGAATTCATTCAGGAGGACATTCCCAGGGGCAGCTTTCCCCTACATTACACACAATTGGACTTACTCAGCATGATGTTTTAAGACTGGATGGGAGGACCAACACCATCAGTTCAGTTGAGTTCAGTTGCTCAGTCGTATTCTACTCTTTGAGACCTCATGGACTGCAGCACACCAGGCCTCCGTGTCCATCATCAACTCCCTGAGTTTACTCAAACTCATGTCCACTGAGTAGGTGATGCCATCCAACCATCTCATCCTCTGTCGTTTCTTTCTTCTCCTGCCCCTAATCTCTCCCAACATCAGGGTCTTTTCAAATGAGTCAGTTCTTTACATCAGGTGGCCAAAGTTTTGGAGTTTCAGCTTTAGCATCAATCCTTCCAATGAATATTCAAGACTGATATCCTTTAGGATTGACTGGTTGGATCTCCTTGCAGTCCAAGGGACTCTCAAGAGTCTTCTCCAACACCACAGTTCAAAAGCATCAGTTCTTCAGTGCTCAGCTTTCTTTATAGTCCAACTCTCACATCCATACATGACTACTGGAAAAACCATAGCTTTAATTAGATGGACCTTTGTTGGCAAAGTAATGTCTCTGCTTTTCAATATACTATCTAGGTTGGGCATAACTTTCCTTCCAAGGAGTCAGCGTCTTTTAATTTCACAGCTGCAATCACTATTTGCAGTGATTTTAGAGCCCCCAAAATAAAGTCTGACACTGTTTCCACTGTTTTCCCATCTATTTCCCATGAAATGATGGGACTGGATGCCATGATCTTAGTTTTATGAATGTTGAGCTTTAAGCCAACTTTTTCACTCTCCTCTTTCACTTTCATCAAGAGGCTTATAAGCTCCTCTTCACTTTCTGCCATAAGGGTGGTGTCATCTGCATATCTGAGGTTATTGATTTTTCTCCCGGAAACCTTGATTCCAGCTTGTGCTTCTTCCAGCCCAGCGTTTCTCATGATGTACTCTGCACATAAGTTAAATAAGCAGAATAACAATATACAGCCTGATGTACTCCTTTTCCTATTTGGAACCAGTTGTTTTTCCATGTCCAGTTCTAACTGTTGCTTCCTGACCTGCATATAGGTTTCTCAAGAGGCAGATCAGGTGGTTTGGCATTCCCATCTCTTTCAGAATTTTCCACAGTTTATTGTGATCCACACAGTTGAAGACTTTGGCATAGTTAATGAAGCAGAAACAGATGTTTTTCTGGAACTCTCTTGCTTTTTCCATGATCCACCGGATGTTGGCAATTTGAGGTTCCTCTGCCTTTTCTAAAACCAGCTGGAACATCTGGAAGTTTGCATTTCACATATTGCTGAAGCTTGACTTGGAGAATTTTGAGCATTACTTTACTAGTGTGTGAGATGAGTGCAATTGTGTGGTAGTTTGATCATTCTTTGGCATTGCCTTTCTTTGGAATTGGAATGAAAACTGACCTTTTCCAGTCCTGTGGCCACTGCTGAGTTTTCCAAATTTGCTGGCATATTGAGTGCAGCACTTTCATAGCATCATCTTTCAGGATTTGAAATAGCTCCACTGGAATTCCATCACCTCCGCTAGCTTTGTTCATAGTGATGCTTTCTAAGATCCACTTGACTTCACATTCCAGGATGTCTGGCTCTAGGTAAGTGATCACACCATCGTGATTATCTGGGTTGTGAAGTTCTTCTGTGTATTCTTGCCACTTCTTCTTAATATCTTCTGCTTCTGGTAGATCCATACCATTTCTGTCCTTTATAAATGAAAACTGACCTTTTCCAGTCCTGTGGCCACTGCTGAGTTTTCCAAATGTGCTGGCATATTGAGTGCAGCACTTTCACAGCATCATCTTTTAGGGTTTGAAACAGCTCAACTGGAATTCCATCACCTCCACTAGTTTTGTTCGTAGTGATGCTTTCTAAGGCCCAGTTGACTCCACATTCCAGAATGTCTGGCTCTAGGTGAGTGATCACACCATCATGATTATCTGGGTTGTGAAGATCTTTTTTGTACAGTTCTTCTGTGTATTCTTGCCACCTCTTATTAATATCTTCTGCTTCTGTTGAGTCCATACCATCTGTCCTTTATCGAGCCTATCTTTGCATGAAATGTTCCCTTGGTATCTCTAATTTTCTGGAAGAGATCTCTGGTCTTTCCCATTCTGTTGTTTTTCTCTATTTCTTTGCATTGATCACTGAAGAAGGCTTTATCACTCCTTGCTATTCTTTGGAACTCTGCTTTCAGATGCGTATATCTTTCTTTCTCTCCTTTGCTTTCTATTAGTAGCTATTTAAAAAAATCCTTAGTTGTATATCATTGTATAAAATATAGGATAATATGAATCTTCATTTATAAATTGATTAATATTTGAGTTCTTCCTAGTTTGGGGCTAATATGCATTAGCCTGCACATTATTTTACAGGCTTTATTTTAGGACATATGTTCTTGTTTTTCTTGGATAAATACATAGTAGTGAAGTCTTAGGGTCACGGGAGATACATAACTTTCTGTGAAACCACACACAGTTCTCCAAAGTTGTAATTTATTTTACAAGCACCTAACTAGTGTTCATGTCTTCACTAATGTTTATTATTTTCAACCTTTTTTACTTTAGTTATTCTAGCTAATTTAAAATTATCTTCTGTTTTGGTTTCAACTTGCATTTCCCAGATCTTAAAGATGATGAGCGCTGATTTCTTTCTGTGTGTATTGACCATTTGTGTATCTTCTTTTCTGCGGTATCTGTTTGAGTCTCTTGCTCATTTTTATTGTGGACTGTCATATTTCTTTTCCTATATTTCAAATGACTTTCATATAATCTGGGTGCAAGGTTTATAGACACACTCCCTTAGTTGATAGTTCACCCATATTAATGTTGTTTTCTAATAAGTAGAAGACACAAATTTTAATGAAGCTTAATCAATTTTTATATGTTTTGTGCTTTATACAAACTTAAAAAAATCTTTGCTTATCTCAGGTCATAAAAATATTCTCTTATATTTTCTTTTAGAGTGTTTACAGTTTCATCTTTCACATTTATGTCTATGGTCCAGCTCAGATAAATTTAGGAGTAAGGAGAATGGTATTCTTTTTCATGTGGATGTCCAGTTGTTCCAGCATGATTTGATGAAAATGCAATCCTTTTTTTTCCATTGAATTACTTTGTACACTTTCAAAAACAATTGTTCAAATGTTTATGAGTCCATTCTCAAGGATATTTTATAATTTTAGTGCAAAAAATTGAGTGCACATTATTTGTTATTTTTTCCTAAGAAAATTGTTTTTATTCTACGTGGTCATTTACCTTAGTGTCCTATTGTTCACTTTATGTATTTGAAATGTCATTGAATATTCTCTATACCACTTAGGTTGAACAACTCCAGTAATTGCGCTTATCAGTTCTAGAATTATTTTCTATGTACACTCCTTAAGATCGTCTATGTAAATTCCTTAAGATCTTTGCCTAAGGAATCATGTCATTTGTGAATAAAGATAGCTTTATCTCTTGCCTTTGATTCTTTGTTATAGCTTTTGTCTCAGCACTTAAATTTCCCATGTGTTCAAACATGTTTATTTTTAAAGTGAGATTTGTTACATGCTTTAAAATCTTTTTATGATTATTTTAATGTCTCAGTGATCTCAGATTTTGCTTCCATTGACTACTTGGTTTTGTTTTATTCTGGTCACTGGTCACATTTCCTGCTTTTTCTTGTCTTGTAATTTTTTTTTTTTTTTTTGGTAATTGGTCCATACCAAACACTATGGGTAAAAGAACAATAAAAGTAAAAAAAAAATTTAAATATTTATAACCGAAAAGACCCCAGAGCTCCTTCTGTTAGTGTCCTTGAGAAGGAATCGAGTCAATTCATTTTCTAGATGAGCTAGTTTAGAAGTTCACTGCAGCATTTCTAGATTTAGTTCACCAACAGTTTTAAATATTTTGAAGGCAGAACCAGCCATTCTCTTCAACACTGCTTGAAATTGAAACCCCAGCAAAACTGGAGACACCACTGAGATACAAACGCATACATCAGCTTTTCAAACCGTTTGAGAGCTCGTCATGCAGTCGTCACTGACTCATGTCCTATGGACTGTAGCCCACCATGCTCCTCTGTCCATGAGATTTCTCAGCAAGAATAGTGGAGTGAGTTGCCCTTTCCTTTTCCAGGGGATCTTTCTGATCCAGGGATCAAACCCAGGTCTCCTGCATTGCAGTCAGATTCTTTACTGACTGAGCCACCAGGGGGTTAAGATTTTGCTTTAAAATAAGGCCGCCAGCATCAGAGTTCTCTTTGCTCCTTGACTTGCTGTGCCTTGAGAGAGCTGTTTTCCATGCCCTACCATGGTCTGTTCAGTTATTGTTTGTCAACAAAGTCCTCAAAGATGTCTACTGCAGCCCCTCTACCCTACATGAAAGCTCATTGCACAGCCTGACACGTAGATTGAGCCCTAAGCAACCCTGACTCATCCTTAGATTTTTTTTTTTAAGAGATATATCCCAGTACACTTGATAGAGATAAGCGGTAAGATCTGGGTGTGAGTGTGGATTGAGGGTGGAATTAAAGCTTCTCTGAGTATGAATCTCAAAAGCAAGTCTTGGCAAGGCTGCTAATTGAGTGCCCCCAAAGGCTTCAGTTCTCCTTCCTCTCATCTATGGCACATTCCTTGTCCAACAGTGGTGAAAACACCAATGGTCTCCCCTGTCTAAAAAGGACCTTTCACTACATGCCACACTAAGTCACTTCAGTCATATCCAAGTCTTCGTGAGTCTATGAACTACAGCCCACAAGGCTCTTCTGTTCATGGGTTACTCAAGGTAAGAGACAGTGGAGATGGTTATATTGGAGAGGATTACCATGGCCTCCTCCAGGGCATCTTCCCAACCTAGGGAATAAACCCACATCTCTAACATTTCCTGCATAGGGAGGCAAATTCTTTACCACTAGCCACCTGGGAAGGTTCATTCAGATTTCCTGTGCTTGCTTCTCTCTGATGAGTTAAACAAATAGAAGAATACGTACGTGTGTGTGTGTGTGTGTGTGTGTATTGTTGCTGTTGTTGTTGTATGTATGCTCAGTCATGTCCAACTCTTTGCAACCCCATGGACTATAACCTTCCAGATTCCTCTGTCCATGGGATTTTCCAAGCAAGAACAGGAATACTGGAGTTGGTCTCCATTCTCTCCAGCAGCAGATCTTCCTGACCCAGGGATAGAACCTGGGTCTCCTGCATTGCAGGCCGATTTTTTACCACTAGTGTCAGCTGTGAAGCCCTGTATATATATGTGTCTGTGTCTGTGTGTATGTGTGTGTGTGTCTGTGTGTATATATAAGCCAACCTAGTTATCTTATTCTTGGAATGATGGTCAGATCAACAGTGCTTGGGGTTTCTGTATACTGACTGCAAGTGAAAGTCATCATGACTGAGTTTCCAACACATTCCTCTTGCTTATTTTCTGCATTGAGGGCTATAAGAAATTATATTTGTCTGTATCAGGTAAAATGGTGTCTTGAAGGACAAATTAATTATAACTGAAACCAGAATCCAAGAAAGATAAGTATATTTTTCAACAGATGCTATACCATATGGCTAAATTTTAAGACAGAACACAGTCAAGGATAGAAGAAAAAGAGTTTAATAAGTGCAATCCTTCATTTTATGTTCCATAGCAAAGGGAGTATATGACTACTGGCTGGAAAACTACGTTCACTATTCAAGAAACCTCTTAAATTCATAATTTTTTAGTCTTCTAAAATTAAAAATCTGATTGTATTGCACACGTAATTTTTCCTTCCTTTACTACATTCATTTATTTTTGGGAGGGGGGTAAAATACAAAATTGGAAATAAAGTTTTATGGACAATAATATACAATTAAGAAAGAGAGTTAATTCAGAATGTGAGCTAATTATATTTGAGCCTGTAATACTTGTTCAATTATAATAGTATTTATGTATTATAATTAGAAGCACAAAAACAATGATTAATCACTTCTATATTAACCTAAGCATGCTAAAGAATGCGTTTTTGTTTTCTGATTTACTAAGGGATATTTAGATTGCATCTATTTTTATGTTTACCTAAAAAAAAGTTCTGTTAATAAATATTAGGCTATGTATACATACAGAGGAGGCAGAATCACACCAGTTAGGTGAGTCTGAGCGATGTTGAGCATCAAAGCCACTGTCCATAGTCACATCGCCCCCAGGTCTCCAGGCCTCCAGGCATTAGTCAACAGCCAGGAGTAAAACCAGAATGAACAAATGTGACACAGAAGTTTTCTATCCAATTGCTAGGACCCAGGGAAGAAACAGCATTTGCCAACAAGATGCATGGATCAGTGACAAAAGAATTCGAGTGTCCTAACCAAGCTTTGCCCAGAGTCCCATGATGGAAGTAACGGAAGCAGTATGGCACGCTTGTGTAAAGTTTAGTGTGTGTGTGTTAGTCACTTAGTTGTGTCCAACTCTTCGCGACCCCTTGGACTATAGACTGCTGAACTCTGTCCCTGAAGTTCTCCAGGAAAGAGTACTGGACTAGCTAGCCATTTCCTTCTCCAGCGGACCTTCCAGATCCAGAGACTGAACCCAGGTCTCCTGCACTGCAGGCAGATTCCTTACTGTCTGAGCCACTAGGGAAGCAGTAAAGTAAGAAACACATTAATTAATTATATCCAATGTGATATTTAAAGGCTTTAGTATCTGGGGCTTCCTTGGTGATGCAACTTAGCAATTGAACAACAACGTATCATGAATAAATCCATAATTGTAAATAAAACTCATATTAGTTAATTTACAGGAAAATCACTTTGAAAATTACAAAGATTTGTATTAATATTAGTAAAATAACTGATTAAATGTGGGAGCTAGGTTATGACTAGTGTCACAAAGAAATAGCTCATGGAGAAGAGGTAAACTAGCAGGGTTCTGAAATATGAGGCAACAAGAAGCTCAGAATAGGAGGAAAAGGATAGTGTGATCAATGGGTGGTGAAATGAAAAGATGGTAGGTTTACTAGAGCAAATAATATTTTTATGTGAGAGTGGTTCAATTCAGTCACTCAATCGTGTCCAACACTTCATGACCCCATGAACCGTAGCACGCCAGGCCTCCCTGCCTGTCACCAATGCCCAGAGTCCACTCAAACCCATGTCCATTGAGTTGGTGATGTCATCCAACCATCTCATCCTCTGTCATCCCCTTCTCCTCCTGCCCTCAATCTTTCCCAGCATCAGAGTCTTTTCAAATGAGTCAGTTATTTGCATCAGGTGGCCAAAGTATTGGAGTTTCAGCTTCAACATTAGTCTTTCCAATAAACACCCAGGACTGATCTCCTTTAGGATGGACTGGTTGGATCTCCTTGCAGTCCAAGGAACTCTCAAGAGTCTCCTTCAAAACCACAGTTCAAAAGCATCAGTTCTTCAGTGCTCAGCTTTTTTTATAGTCCAACCCTCACATCCATACATGACTACTGGAAAATCCATAGCCTTGACTAGATGGACCTTTGCTGACAAAGTCATGCCTCTGCTTTTTAATATGGTATCTAGGTTGGTCACAACTTTCTTTACAAAGAGTAAGAGACTTTTAATTTCATGTCTGCAGTCACCAACTGCAGTGATTTTGGAGCCCAGAAAAATAAAGTCAGCCACTGTTTCCACTGTTTCCCCATGGTAGGATACAATATTTCATAAGTGTCAAAAAAAAATACTTAAATTGTCCTGCCTTAGATTGTGTCATTACCGTTACCAACTCTCCATCATCTTTTTTGAAAATTTATTTATTTTTAATTGAAATTTATTTAGATTATTTAAATAAATATTTTATTTATATCTATTATTTTGTTATTTTTTAAAAATTTATATATTAATAATTATAAATGGTTAACAGATAAATTATAATTTAAATATAATCAGATAAATTTAATTCATCTAATTTATTCACTTAATTTTTAATTGAAAACATATTTAATTTCATAAATAAATGTATTAATTTTTAAATTGCTTTACAGACTTGTTGTTTTCTGTCAAGCATCAGCATGAATCAGCCATAGAAGTACATATGTCCCATCCCTCTTGAACCTCCCTCACAGATTTTAATTCCTCTGTTCACTGAGAGCTCAGAGGAAATTGCATGATGATTTTTCATATATTTCAAACCTAATAGGGTCCACCTTTGTTTCAATGCTCCTCACCTCCCATGTCTTCAGTTGCTTCTCCTACCCCACTTCAATTCAGAGTCGGTTATCATAACTCAGCTGCATTAGCTTTTCCCTTGTTCTCGCTTTTTAGACTCCTCTGGTATACTGGTTAAATAGAATTTCCACTGCTTCTTACTCTGTATGCTGTGTGCTTCCGGCTTAACAGGGCTGGATCAGGCCCTGGGGCTTGTCACCATGCTACTTAATAAACTAAGAGAAGTTTTGTACTTTATACTGTTCAACCGCAGAATGTTTCAACAGTCAATTTTTTCAGCACCCGTTAGGAGCCTAATGTTTTGCAGGTTTATAAAAGTAGTATTGTATACATAAACATAGCATAACCACTGGGGCAGTGAGATTCTACAGCCAGTGGTTATACTTAGAAAGCTATTTTCCATTTAGTAATGTTTGCCTAATGTTGATCATGTTAATCATAAAATTTTCAATGTCTAGGACAATATAAAACGTGTCAAATGGCAAACAGCTGAAAACATACATATTTAAATAATAAATTATTCACATCATATATTAAAGTATATTTGAAATACGTTTAGAACTTGAGCTAACAATCTCCCAACTCACTTTCATGAGTGTCTTCCAAATCATAATTTGCCTGATAATTTTTCAAAAGTGAAGGATAAATAAAAGTTGTTATGTCACTTCCTTGAAAGAGACTATTTTTCATGACAACTGTAATTTCAGTACAAATTTTATTAAGATGTTACTTAATAACTTACTCTGTATAAATTCTCCTAACATTGCTAAGCAAATGAGATTTTGTTTGAGGGTTTGTCTCTGCTGCAAATCGTGAGGGCACGCAAATATTTCAGAAACCCTCAGTGTGTACAAGATATTAGTCAAGATGAACATATGGTTGAAAAGTTCAGGATGTGGCCTAAGGCATTTAGTGGCATAAAGTGGAAATACTACTTCATTAGCTTAGAGGGCAAATTTATCTTTTTTTTTAAGTTGATAATATATCAGTTATATCCAGAGACAATATAATTTTTAAAGAAAATAATCTATTTATTTTATGAGTGAGTGGCTTTTTAAAGTTATTAATTTATAACAGTATTATACTAGTTTGGAGATAAGATTTCCTTTTTAAGCATTTTATAGAAGTGTTTTTAAATGATGTATTATTTTAATATTCAAGTACTGAATTTATTTATAAATTTATTTACTATAATAATGTATTATATATGTATTTATTCATGTTATTTCTGAAGGATGGTATTCTTCTATATAAGAAATCATTAGGGAATTTTATGGAAATATCTTAAATGTTAGTTAAAATTATATACTTCCCAAGACCCTTGTAAGTCTTTGAAACATACAGTAAAGCTTTGTGTCAGATTCTGAACTACTTTATCAGAACTCAGTTGCAAAGTGTAGAAGATTAGATTTTAATGAGATACAGTAGGACCTCACTTAACAGATCCAATGTAAAAAAATATTCAACAAAAATATTTGTGATATGAGATAATTTTTATAATCATAAAGACTGTCTTTTAACCTGCAATTATTAAAACTCTGAAAAAGCCTAATTTCCATAGGTGCAAATTTTTATACCCCTCAATACTATAATCCTGCTATAACTTGGAGAAAGTTTAACATAAAAGTATATGTTTACATAAACTAGCATTGACTACCTCCCCTTTTGGCCAATTAAAAACACATCAAAATAATGCATTAAAAATATATTTGCCAAATTAACAGAAAAGTTACATTCACTCTTAGAAACAAGTGTGGAGCTTAAGGTTAGAGTCATAAACTGAAATTGATGCCACCCCTGGCCAGTAGCTGTCAGGATCTGGGAAACGCGGGCTCAGTTGCTTCACGGCAGGGATTTTTTTTTCAGAGCCTGAAATCTGTGAGAATACTTGTGTTTAGAAAAGTTCTGCCCATCAGCCTAGAAAAGCTTGCAAAGATGCTCATTTTCTGCCTAGAATCATGATTAGAGAAAACAAGAACAATAACAGTAACAGCCTCTACAAACAAATGACAACCCAGGACTTGCTGCTCAGTGATTCTATTTTGCATACATCTGCTGCAACCCCGGCGCCCCCTCCAGCGCTCCTGCCTGGAGAATCCCATGGACGGAGGAGCCTGGTGGGCTGCAGTCCATGACGTTGCGAAGAGTCGGACATGACTAAGTGACTTCACTTTCACTTTTCACTTTCATGCATTGGAGAAGGAAATGGCAGCCCACTCCAGTGTTCTTGCCTGGAGAATCCCAGGGACAGGGGAGCCTGGTGGGCTGCTGTCTATGGGGTCACACAGAGTCGGACGCAACTGAAGTGACTTAGCAGCAGTAGCGGCTGCAACCCTAAACCAAGAAATCAACATGAGCAGAGAAATCCTTTGTAGCACAGGCAAAAACAACAACAACAACAACAACAAAAGACACTTTACAACATAGGACAAATGGTGCACAATGCTCTTTGGGAAAAAACTACAATTCCCCTCCTACCAAAAGAAAATTAAATTTCAGAAAGAAGTATACTAAAGATACTTAATTACAAGATGTAATAGAATATTTTGATTCCTATAAGTAGAGGTAAAAAATAATGAGAAATATATAGCATAACTAATTCAAAATTATTAAAGGGATAAAAGTCACAAAGAACTAATAATAGAAAACCAACTACTATATTTAGAAGGTGAAAAAAATATGCGGTCGTCTAAACTAAAACTGAATTTAAGGAATTGCCTTTTGTATTACATGGTACTTGATTCTGTAGGAGATAGAAATGTTTTGAGAGATTGTTTAATATATAATCAAAATTTAGTGTATAATGAATACTTTTTCATAAACAAAATAAGTATAATTTATAAACAAGAAATTCTATAAAGATGTATTGTCTGACAAATTAAAGGAAGAACAGCATTCAGAAATCTTTGGTACAAAGGAATTTCATACTTCAGAAATCCAATGTGCTCTTATGAAAGAGTTTGTCATTCTTTCTTAAAAACAGATTTAATTATGTCGGTATCCTTGTTTTTGATTAGTAGCTTAGTTGAGTCTACTCTTTGCAGCCCCATGAACTGTGGCCTGCCAGGCTCCTCTGTCTGTGGGATTTCCAGGTGAGGATACTGGAGAGGGTTGCCATTTCCTTCTCACCATGATCTTCTCAACCCAGGGATTGAACCCATATCTCCTGCATTGCAGGCAGATTCTTTAACACTGAGCCACTACTTTTATTTTAGTGTGGCATTAACACTATCCAGAAAAACATCTATTTCTGCTTTACTGACTATGCCAAAGCCTTTGATTATGTGGAACACAATAGACTGTGGAAGATTCTGAGAGAGATGGGAATACTAGACCACCTAACCTGCCTCTTGAGAAATCTATATGCAGGTCAGGAAGCAACAGTTAGAACTGGACATGGAACAACAGACTGGTTCCAAATAGGAAAAGGAGTATGTCAAGGCTATATATTGTCACCCTACTTATTTAACTTCTGTGCAGAGTACGTCATGAGAAACGTTGGACTGGAAGAAACACAAGCTGGAATCAAGAGTGCAGGGAGAAATATCAATAACCTCAGATATGCAGATGACACCACCCTTATGGCAGAAAGTAAAGAGGAACTAAAAAGCCTCTTGATGAAAGTGAAAGAGGAGAGTAAAAAAGCTGACTTAAAACTCAACATTCAGAAAATGAAGACATGGCATCCGGTCCCATCACTTCATAGGAAATAGATGGGGAAACAGTGGATGCAGTGTCAGACTTAATTTTTTCTGGGCTCCAAAATCACTGCAGATGGTGACTGCAGCCATGAAAATAAAAGACGCTTACTCCTTGGAAGAAAACTTATGACCAACCTAGACAGCATATTCAAAAGCAGAGACATTACTTTGCCAACTAAGGTCCATCTAGTCAAGGCTATGGTTTTTCCAGTAGTCATGTATGGATGTGAGAGAGGAGAAATATCAATAACCTCAGATATGCAGATGACACCACCCTTATGGCAGAAAGTAAAGAGGAACTAAAAAGCCTCTTGATGAAAGTGAAAGAGGAGAGTAAAAAAGCTGACTTAAAACTCAACATTCAGAAAATGAAGACATGGCATCCGGTCCCATCACTTCATAGGAAATAGATGGGGAAACAGTGGATGCAGTGTCAGACTTAATTTTTTCTGGGCTCCAAAATCACTGCAGATGGTGACTGCAGCCATGAAAATAAAAGACGCTTACTCCTTGGAAGAAAACTTATGACCAACCTAGACAGCATATTCAAAAGCAGAGACATTACTTTGCCAACTAAGGTCCATCTAGTCAAGGCTATGGTTTTTCCAGTAGTCATGTATGGATGTGAGAGCTGGACTATGAAGAAGGCTGAGTGCCGAAGAACTGATACTTTTAAACTGTGGTGTTGGCGAAGACTCTTGACAGTCCCTTGGACTGCAAGGAGATCCAACCAGTTCATTCTGAAGGAGATCAACCCTGGGATTTCTTTGGAAGGAATGACGCTAAAGCTGAAACTCCAACACTTTGGCCACCTCATGCAAAGTGTTGACTTATTGGAAAAGACTCTGATGCTGGGAGGGATTAAGGGCAGGAGAAGAAGGGGACGACGGAGGATGAGATGGCTGGATGGCATCACTGACTCAATGGACGTGAATCTGAGTGAACTCCGGGAGTTGGTGATGGACAGGGAGGCCTGACGTGCTGCGATTCATGGGGTCGCAAAGAATAGGACACGACTGAGCGACTGAACTGAACTGAACACTATCCCAAATATTTCACTACAAATAAAACCTTTAAAACCATATTATATTGTCCATAGAGTAGAATTCCTGCTCTTTGACACTTTTTTAAAGTAAATGCATTCTCTTGTTTTTTATTACACATCATAAAAATGATTTGGGTAACATTGAAGATTTTAGAAAGTGCACACATATGCAAAATATAGTCTGAAGCATTTTGCCTAAAGCATCTGTGAAATAAAGTTTTTTTTTTTTCTGAGAAGAAAGTACAAAAATACTTGTATTATACAGGTTTTTTTTCTTTTTACAAAGCATTGTCTCATAATATCCCATGTCATTTTACAACAGGGCTACAAAGGGGTGATTTCAATTAGATTGTGGAGTAATGACTATTAATAAAACTAAAGGACAGATTATATGGAGATAATGGGAAGCCAGAAGACTTGTTAGAAACTTCAGTGGCATGTGTAAAATATCATGATGGCAAATAAATCAAGCAGAGAAGCCCAGATCAGAAGGTGGTGGCGGGGAGTGGTGGTGGTTAGACTCTTTAACGCTTAGAATACATTAGATAGCACACCAGGTGACTGAAATCTGTAAGACTGTGTTGAGTTTCTCCTTGCCTAGTTCATGCTGTAGTATGTCCCCTACATTTAAACCTTCAAGCTACAAACTTTCAAAGACGCAACCATGCATTTGCATGTCTGATCACTTAAGTCAGTTCACATGTCTATTGCATGCTGTCTTCTCATATGTGCAGCCCCAACAAGTGTTTGTGCTTATGTGAACTTTGCTGTATTACACTGTACAGAGTACGGTAGCTTTATTTCAAGCCTGGGATTCCAAGTGCAAAAGCAGCAAAGATACAGCTGGTATCTCCTACTGAAGATGACCCTTCCATTCTGCCACTCTCCACCACCTCTTCCTCCTCCAGGCTGATACTAAAGCTGAATTTCAATACTCTGGCCACCTGACGGGAAGAACTGACTCATTCGAAAAGACCCTGATGCTGGGAAAGATTGAAGGTGGAAGAAGAAGGGGATGACAGAGGGTGAGATGGTTGGGTGGCAGCACCCACTCAAAGGACGTGGGTTTGCGTAAGCTCCAAGAGTTGGTGATGGACCCAGAATCCTGCAGTGCACGGAGTTGCAAAGAATCAGACACGAGTGAGCAAGTGAACTGAACCGAGGATACCGAGTGCAAAGCAACAGTGATAGAGCTGGTGTGTCCTGCTGAAGAGGACCCTTCAGTTCACCACTTCCCACCAGCTCTTCCTCCTGCAGTCAGTAACTCTTCTTGCTGGGTCACTCGATGCCAGCCCCTGTGTGCCAGCTGTTGTACTGTACCACTATACTTTTCAAGGTACTCCACTGTAAGATTAAAAATGTCTCCTTTATTTTTGGTTTGTTCTTTATGTATTATTTCTATGAAAAGTATTGTAAACATATTACAGTACAGTACCATATAGCCCACTGTGTTAGTTGGATACCTAAGCTATTTTTACTGGACTTACACACTTGTTCTCAGAATGGAACTTGTTTGCATGTAAGGGACTTATTGTATTCTCTGTTGTCCCCACTCTCTTTTTCTTCAAAGACACTACACAGTAATGCGATTCACCAAAAGGAACGTGTTTTCCTGTCACTCAAGGCAAGTCTTTGGAGAACCATAATATCATGAAAAGAAACGTGCAGAAAGTGCGTCAGCTGTTATGTCTTGACATTCCACCTATAACCTCAGGCATGTGCTCACTCAGGTCTGACTGCTACCCTATGGACTGTAGCCTGCCAGACTCCTCTGTCCATGGGATTCTCCAGGCAAGAATACTGAGGTGGGCTGCCATTTTCTTCGTAGAGATTTCTTATTAAGCACCAAAGGAAAATGAGAACCTGGGTCTAATTTCAATAGGATTAGAGAACACAAATGTCAAGTGTGGAGATTCATTCTTTACCACCATAAAGAAAGTAAAAGAAGAAAAATTATGTATCGAGTTAAAGAAATCTGTGTACAGGTGTATGAAGTAGATAATACATCGTGGAAACACCCGTAAATCAGGGAGAGATGGCTAGCTTGAAACTGACAATAAAAATCCTTCGGTAATTTGAACCCAATTGCTTTTGAAATATTGCTCCAGCTCAACGAATTGATCAAAATAAACATTCAAGAGCTTATTTAGGTGTGTTCCATGAGCAGTGTTAGTGAGAAATCACAAAAGCACAAGGTCATTGAAACTGTTCAGTCTCTGGGCTGATGGAGCTATTCGCAAGAGATTAAACTTTTGAAGTATTGCAGAACCCAAGTTTTGAAGTAAAAGGATGGAAAGTGAAAACTGAAAGGTTCACACAGCTCTAAAAATTATGCCTCTTGATGAGGGAAAGACACGAAACAGGTTCCCACTATTTGATTACTTGCACATTTATCATCGGTCTTATCTGAAATTTCCTCTGAGCACCCTACAGAGGACGGTACAACTAAAAGGTTTTCCATTAGAGGTAATTTTAAAGAGCGCACATGGTATGCAATCAGATAAAACGTGAGAAAAATTAGAACCATCACTGTCTTGTCTCCAGAGATACTCACATTTAGCCTCAGCCCCGATTTTCTCCCAGGAAACCTGGGACAGACATTCTCGGCAGTTTTCTGAGGGTCGTGGGTGGAGAGGGCACGCTTTCCGCTACCCTAACAGGAGTATGTAGTCTTCTGCGGATGGCAGGCATTTTATGCCCACACACAGAGGATGCAATTGGCAGAGAAGCGAAGTACCAGTAACACAGATACAATGTTCATCAACCTATCATATTGTCGCCCTTCTTCATCTTAAATTCTC
Organism: Madoqua kirkii; assembly: GCA_006408675.1. NCBI lineage: Eukaryota > Metazoa > Chordata > Mammalia > Artiodactyla > Bovidae > Madoqua > Madoqua kirkii. The sequence continues at coordinate 6,328 of SJYC01046402.1, read as the reverse complement.
CAGATGACAGATGCTTCAAGAGTACTTCTGGCTCACACATATACAGTTGAACACTGACAAATGATGTTAATGAAAACGTAAGGCTCCCATATAAAGACTGCAGAGAGCACGTGGCACAGTGTTTGATAATGAGTGCTGAAAACTTTCGTTAGTGGAGAAATAAATCTCTGAGTGAATGGAAGGCTTCTGCGTACCTCTGATTCCCCATGATGATGACACTTATTACCTAGATATTTAGCCTAATTACCCAAGACTATCTGGTGTTCGTTACCCCAATTTCAAGCACAAGTCATTTAGAAACAATAAGCTTTTTCCTTTACATTTACAACGGAATAAAAGTACCTCCAAATGTCAGAAACGTAACAGAAGAATATTAGGCAGGTTTTTTTTTCACTTACATTTTCTGCCTTATATTTTCACTTAATATTATTTTCATTATAAATGTGTGTCTTTTGCAGACTTCATTTATTGTTTTTTTAATCTGTTTTTATTAAAAAGAAAATATGCACACACATTTCAAAAGTGAAGGAGGAAGATGATGTCCTCGGGCTGGGTGGGAAGACCTCCGTGCTATGACCACGTGGCTGCAAAGGAAGAAAATCAATTTGCAGATTTGTTTCTGCAGAGCCTCGAGAATTTATTCCAGGAGCTGAGCGACCAGGCATCGCTTTCCCCGCAGTTTTGTTTCCAGTTCTGACTTTCTCAAGTCAAGATTCTACAGATTGGCTACCCCAGGATATGTAAGTCGTATGCTACTTGGGGTTTGATGTGAAAAAGAATCCTACTGTTCAGAAGCAAAGGCCTGTCAGAAGAGAACCAGCATCATTTCCCATCTTTCTCTGTAAGATAATTTAAGACAAGAGTACAGAGGGAAGCTACTTTTTCTTTATGAGGAAAATATAATCAGAGCCCTCATGAGTCTCGCGTGATTTTTGGAACCCCAGCGGCATTTAGACTTAGTCACCGCCCTGCTGCAAGCAAAGGCCTGTCAGAACAGAACCAGCATCATTTCCCATCTTTCTCTGTAAGATAATTTAAGACAAGAGTACAGAGGGAAGCTACTTTTTCTTTATGAGGAAAATATAATCAGAGCCCTCATGAGTCTCGCGTGATTTTTGGAACCCCAGCGGCATTTAGACTTAGTCACCGCCCTGCTGCTATGGCGTGCTTTTCTTGATCAAGGGTGTTTTTCCTAATATCCTCTGCCTTGCCAGAGACATACCTTCTGAAAACTCAGTACAGATGAGAGACATGATTTCGTCTGATGCTTAGTAAAGAGTGAACAAATTCAGATCATCACCATAAGGGAACATTTATCCGTTCCTTTAAGACATTTTCAGGAATCGTTCCTGCATCCTTAAAGTTAGGACCCTAGGGGACTTAGGAAAACTATGAGCCTATCCCAGCCCTTATCTAGAGAAAGCTGTGCTCTTCTAAGACAAAATTTTCTTCCTTGGTGGCCCGCCTTCCATGGGTCTACAAGAACATGCTTATGTGTGCTCGTGGGTGCATGCCCAGTGACAAAACACTCTGACGGATCTGAGAAATGCAGCACAAAGAAAGTGTAGTTCCCATTTAGAGTCTGATGATGTAAAATGAGGCAGAAGGCAGACAATTATTACAATAACCTTAGAAACATAGGTCAACGGTGCCTTAAAATAGGAACTCCTTTCTCATCATTTATTGTAATAAGTTAAAAATAATAACGCCTTCTATGTTTATTTCAGCCAAGTGGATATTGTCATAAAAGCAAGCTATTGCATGGAGGAAAGCTACTGGCAAAGTAGGAGACCCGAGAAACATCATTCTCATTATGGGTTATTTCCTCTTAAATGTGTTATTTGTGTAACGTGAGAGAATCTCCACTTTTTGCATAGAGTGTGTTTACTTCTTTTAATAGAGAGCACTCAGAACCGTAACAAAAGAGCCTGCATTAGCGTTCATATTTCCTGCCGAGGCTGTTCAGTGGCATTTGAGAGCCAGTACCCCTGTCGCTGTGCTCCATGGGGAAGACTTCAATATTGCTCTCTTTCCCTTAGTAACGCTAGGCAACCTCCTGGTGGGCAAAGTTGCCTAAAACCCTTATACACAAAGAAAAACTTAAGACTCCTTCCAGGCTTGTCTTATCTCTGCATGTATTAAAAACAAATAGTTTGGCAAATGTCTCTATTTTAAAGCTGAAATAATCCCTGTTTGCCTTGATTTGGGAGGCATATTTGTTTCACATTTGCTGTGATGTTTTCTCCAAATGGATGCAAATAATCACAGATGTGGCTAAATACAGACGTGAACCAGGTTAATAGTCTTTGGCAAATCTGAATTCTCTCAGAATATACAGATGTCACGCTGGTGGCTCAGTGGTAAAGAAACTGCCTGCCTATGCAGGAGACAGGAGTTTGATCCCTGGGTAGGGAAGATCCCCTGGAGAAGGAAAATGGCAACCCACTCCAGTATTCTTGGCTGGAGAATCCCATGGACAGAGGAGCCTGGTAGGCTAGAGTCCATGGGGTTGCAAGAGAATCAGACACAACTTAGCAACTAAACAATAACCACGAAGTTATAACAGCATGGAATACAAGAAAATAATTCAGCTATATCAAGAATTTGCCAACATGCATGAAATTGGTAAAACCCAGTTAACTTGACATAATTACTCATATGTTAAATAAAGCATTTCCTTTTTAAAGCCTCAGTGAAATCCTGCAAAGAGAGACATTATTTTCAGGATCATTTTATATCTTGCTTCTCTTGCTAAGGCACATTTCTTTTTAAAAGGATTGAGTTCAGTTTTCTTGTAAAAATTTAATTTTATCTTGACATTTGGATTGGATATGAGGGTTTTAAAAGGTAATTGTTTCTTTTGATATTATTTTTGGAAGAAATGCAGAAAATTAACAATTCTTACATGAATCACATGATGCAGTAAGAGAACTATTTGTTGCAAATGTTACAACTTGGAAGAGATACATCTGAATAAAACTGAACAAGTCTGATTCAGCACTTAAAATTGTGTCTTAAAATCTATACTGTTATAATTAATCACAACCTTACCTTGCCATGCTGCTAAGTCACTTCAGTCATATCCAACTCTGTGTGACCCCATAGACGGCAGCCCACCAGGCTCCCTCGTCCCTGGGGTTCTCCAGGCAAGAACATTGGAGTGGGTTGCTAATTCCTTCTCCAACATGTGAAAGTGAAAAGTAAAAAATGAAGTCGCTCAGTCGTGTCTGACTCTTAGTGACCTCATGGACTGCAGCCCACCAGGCTCCTCCGTCCATGGGATTCTCCAGGCAAGAGTACTGGAGTGGGGTGCCATTGCCTTCTCCATTACCTTGCCATAAAGACTTTTATATTCTTGGAGGAAATATATGTAAAATTATGTTTTTAAAACTTGATGCAAGCTATTTTTTTTATTTTCTTAGAAAAGTAGCAATGTATTTGGAGAGAACTGTAATGCTTATTCCATTATATCTCTTAAACAGATATTTTCCTTTTGATTTGACCATACTGATTTTCTTCTTGTGATATTTGTCATAGATAAATCACCATTTTTCAATTGACTTTTATTAGTAAGTATTCTCACTTAGGTTCCATTTGGAAGTAGTTATTGGACACAGGATTAAATAATAAAATATTGTGAATTATGATTCTTTCTAAATTAAAGTACAATGTGATGGAGACTATTAAGTAGAAATGAGCTATATCTATATGACATCAACAGGGGACAGCTTTGGAATGGTGGCTGTGCTTTCTGCCCAATTGGTGATATATTTCATTTTGTTATATTAAAAAGAACAATAATTAGGCATAGGTATTTAAGCCATTAGATCAATGTTTTCAATCATTCCCACTGCTCACTGATTAACTTAATATGCGATTCAGATAACTGTAAGAAATCTAATATAGATTACTTTATCAAGCCTCAGGAGTCAGCCAATATCATTTTAAAATTCTTCTAAAACATTATCAAATATTGCTCAAAGTAATTTAAAGCCCCAAAGAGGGTTTCTTCAGTAATAGGTCTGCCTGTAAAATTTTTCCCATTGATAGTGAACTTAATTTTTTACATTAAGTTTGTGCAAAGGCAACATATTTGATATTGTAAAGTTCAGATCTCTCTTACATCCATCTGATACACAACTTTGCTTTCCTACACTTCAGCCTCTTTGAGGTAGAAATCAAAAGTGTCTTCCTCCTGTTCTTTCCTATTTGTACTGGAAGCAGATGTTAATATTTAATACATAATTTTCATTAACCAGTAATTGGCAATAAAGAAAAAATAATTTACTGTTTCAGGATTCCTCAGTGTTAACTAATTAAACTAGCCACAGACCTGGAGCACAGGACAATGCCAAACTTTCAGATGAATTAATTTTATGGGAGACCAGCTGAGTAATTGGACTCCAATTACAGGCAGTTTAGTTCAATCATCACCTTCATATATAATTAAATTCAATTGGTTGATACAGCTTCTATTTTATGAGGCCACTTACCAGCTTTTTGAACCCCACTGTGACTTTGGATCCAGGCCAATCAATTATTAGTCATTTTTCTTTCAAATGGAAATGCTCTAGATTAAGCCTATCTTCCATTATGGCCACAGTTAAAATCTCTTTTTAGGATGTTGTGATATTTTTGAGTCTGTCTTTTTGGCTTCTACAGGGGAAGGATATTCATTTGTGTTCAAATGTAATAAGATGCACAGCAATAGGACATAGCCATATGAGTATGAAGGCTGGTTAAGATAACATCCTGCATCATCTCATTTGCAGATGAGTCGTATGCTTTTGGAAAACAGCAGGACAAATTTTGACCTGCTTTAATTTTTTTTTTTTTTGCCAAAGCTCACCTAGAAATCTCATTTGCTTATTATTTTAAAGCTCAATGTGACTTTTCCTAGGTTTTAGGAAATATATACCAGTTCGACAACAAAACTGTTAAATATTTCTGTAAAAAATGCCATGCATATCTTATGGTAGGTGGGCTTATCACAGGTTTTGATCTGCTTGTGCATAAATTGCTAATGTTCATGATTATAAATGTATACTTATTTGAAAGTACTTTTTAAAACAGTGAATTTTTTTGAGAACATATTTATTGGCACTTATTAATTATTCTGAAAGTTTAGATTTGCTTTATTTCTCTAGAAACACATTCTTAGGAAAAAGGAAAACATTTCTCTAAAACTCAGAATTATTTGAGGGGGCATATTTTTGCTCCTTCTAGTCTAATCTGTTAGAAAGAATGCAATTTATTGAACAAACAAAGAAATGAATTATTTCTAAAGTCTTCTGATAGGTCATAATTAAATACAAATTACTACACTGATAAGGCAGTCTTAACTATACTATGGATAGCATATTTGTCATTTTTGTAGTGATTTTTAAAAATAGTAATATATTATAAATGGTAAAATAAAATTTAGAAGTTATGAGGTTGTACAGTAATATAGTAAACCTAACAGTTCAAAAGTCTTAACATGGCAAAAGACTTTCATGTCCATCTATGCAAAGGGAAGGCCATCATTTCACAAGAAAAAAAACTGGAGAATCAGCGGGGGAATGATCAGAGATAAACTAAAGCAAAATGACTTAATTTAACCAAATAAGTGTTGCCTTGTGTTCATTCAGTTTGAAAGATTTTGAATATTACTTGAAATTTCTTTCTCTACTCTCTTTTTCTAGCTTCAATTTTATGGGAAAATTACAATTTAAAATTCAGCAAATTACTAACCAGTTAGTAAAATTTCTCAAAGAGACATTAATTAAAAATAACAGGATAACAATTTATTAATAGCCAAGATGATAAAACTCTAAATCATAAGAATAATTTTTAATAAATTTACTCAAGTAAAGTTACAAAGAGTAAATTTAATCATGCAGATAATTTAAGAACTCCGGATCATATATGAATAATGGCCTCTGAGAGAGAGGGAGTGGGTGGGATGATTTGGGAGAATGGCATTGAAACATGTATACTATCATGTAAGAAATGAAGCGCCAGTCTATGTTCGATACAGGAGACAGGATGCTTGGGGCTGGTGCACGGGATAACCCAGAGAGATGATATGGGGTGGGAGGTGGGAGAGGGCTTCAGCATTGGGAGCTGGTGTACACCCATGGCTGATTCATGGCAATGTATGGCAAAACCAATACAGTATTGTAATGTAGAATAAAGTAAAAATAAAATTAAAAAAATAAAAAGAACTCTGGATCATATACAAATAATGGTTCATAAACATATGCAGTTGATAAATACATATATTGGATAGCATGTATATAAAAAGTAATATAGAAATATTTCTATATACAATAACTTATATATATAT
>SJYC01046401.1:0-15706 GCA_006408675.1 Madoqua kirkii | reverse complement strand
GGGTGGGAGATGGTGAAGGGCAGGGTGGGAGATGGTGAAGGGCAGGGGAGTCTGGCACGCTGTGGTGCATGGGCTGGCAAAGAGTTGGACACAGCTGAGTGCCTGAACAACGACAGTGACAAAATGGTAATTTTCTCAAAGAATTGTTTCATTGGATCATGTCTTTTAGAGAAACATGGAATATTTCCAAACTATACCTGTAACACAGTGGAGGCATTATAGAGGACTGTGATAGATTGAAATAGTCTTTGGTAGAAACTTAATATTTTCAGACTTCTCTGGCAGCCCAGCAGTTAAGACTCAGTCCTCCCAATGTAGGGAACATGGTTTCAATCCCTAATCATGAAGCCAAGATCACACATGCCGCATGGCATGGTGACAAAAAAATTTTTTTTAATCAATAAAAATTTAACACAATGAACTGCAATTTTTTTCTATTTTTCCCCCTTAAGAAAATGTACAATGTTATCTTAACTCAATCCCCACTCCCCAGAAAGAAATATCATCATAGAATCTTAACTATATCAACGAAGAAACATCCGATGTTTAAATGAAAATCCAAACACTTAAAAAGTCTTCTTGGACGGAGGTTACACATTACACAGAGGTACTGATACATCCTGAGCCTCGTATGCATGCTCAGTTGTGTCCCACTCTTTACAGCCTGTGGACCATAGCTCGCCAGTCTCCTCGGTCCATGGGATTCTCCAGGCAAGAATACTGACGCAGGTTGCCATTTCCTCCTGCACTGTATCTTCTGTACCCAGGGATCAAACCTGTGCCTCCTACAGCTCCTGCCTTGGCAGGCTGATTCTTTACGACTGTGCCACCTGGGAAGTCTCACTGAGCCTTAAATAACGTACAACTTAACACAGCCCCAAGCTGAAATAAGAAAACGGAAGCAGTCGCCAAATAATTCACAGTCCCAGATCCAAATTATGCCTAATGCAACCATTCAATTTAATATCCAGGAGGGACAATTCAGTTAGCCACTCTGTAGCTAAGGAACCAATCTGAGTAAAGTATTGATATAAAAACATAAGCTTCACAATCAATACACATTACTTCTTCAAGCATTTTAAAATATCTTTAATGAAGTTCTAAAGCAATGTGCACAGATCATACAGCCTTGGCATAACCTCAGATAAGTAGACTGATGGTTGACCTAGAATAAACTTTCTGAAAACTAGAGGATCAATAGTAAGAGAAATGATTGAGCATTAATATTATTTTAATTTTAAATTTTGCTTCCTGAATTATGTTATAAATCTTGTATTTGTTGAATTCTGTTCCATGTATTAAACAAGGCATTCATGATGATATAGTTAAGTTATTTTACAAATAAAACTGAACACTCAAAATATCAAGGACACATCGATATTTGCTCAGATACTTAGTCTCATATTCAGAGTTTTACAAGCAATAGTGTTCATTCGACCATATTTTGTGTAACTGCAAATCTCATGAGTGTTGTCGGCTTTTTGTTCATATTTGCACTGCAGTGCATCATAATATTTAAATAAGCAGTCAAATATTAGCCTCTTGTGGTTAAAGACATTTACAAAGAATTAAAAACAAAATAACTGGGAGAGCCGTTTTGAAGATATTCTTGTTTTCCTTCAATCTATTTTTGTGAGAGGAGAGCATAGAATAATGAAAAATGCCAAGGGACAATTTCCAGTAGTCATTAATGCTTTCTAAATTTTTCTGAAATATGTGATCAATTACCACTATGGTATTATTTTTTCCCCTGTGAGGAAAGGGTAACTAGACAAATTGGACAAATGCTGGTTATTCCTCATGATACAAGACGAGAAACAAGTTCCATGATGTAAATCTTCATTTGCCATTGGTTAATCAAGGCAGGGTTGTTTTTGTTTTGGGAGCCATCTGAAGTCACCAGGCTCATATTTTATAAAAAGGATTCCACCCTAATCATAGACAAGTAGGGACCGTTGCCTTCCCTGGGAACAGAATCACCTTTAAGCATCATCTGAGTCAGGAGAACATGCAATCAGCTGTCTGTCTGTGTCTCCTGCTTCTCTGAGTTTAACTGAGATGGTCAGCCTCCCTCCAGCCCCCACCTGCCACCAACAGTACAACAAAAGCCTGTTGTGTGCCCTGGTGTCAGCTGCACAAAGAGCACTGAGCATGCAGGCCTCCTGGGCAGAGAAGCTCAGCATAGCTCAGTGGGAAGCGGCACCAACAGAAGGTAAACACAGGTCAGTCCCGGAAAGCTGGGGAGGGGCCGGGCGCAGGTCCCCAGACATGACAGAGAGAGTGGCATCCCAGGGGTCCGTCCTTGCTTTCAACCCGGACTCTCAGTTATTAACTGTGGCCTAACATCATACAGCCGCAACAAAGGGGGACTTGGCCACTGTCAGCTCACGCAGATGGCAGGCTCTGAGCTCCTGTGAGAACTGGTCTGTGCCCATTGTGCTACGGCTTACTCAGCTTGGGGGTAAATGGGACACAGAAATGCTCCAGTTTAAGTCAACACTATCCAGTCATGTACTCTACTAGACCTGCCCAATTCTCTGTTATTATTTATTAGGGCAGGAGGAGAAGGGGGCAGCAGAGGATGAGATGGCTGATGGCATCACTGATTCAATGGACATGAACTTCAGCGAACTCCAGGAGTTGCTGAGGGACAGGGAGTCCTGGTGTGCTACAGTCCATGGGGTCGCAAAGAGTGGGACACGACTTAGCAATTGAACAACAACAACAGTCCTGTCATGTACTCAACTAGACTGCCCAATGGCCTGTCATTAATTTTTAGGGCAAGAGGTGAAGGGGACAACAGGGGATGAGATGACTGGATGGCATCATCGACTCAACAGACAGGAGTCTGAGCAAACTCTGGGAGATGAGGAAGGACAGGGAAGCCTGGAGCACTGCAGTCCGTGGGGCCACAGAGAGTGGCCCGAGGCTTAGCGACTGAACCAATACAGTCCATGGGGTCGCAAAGAGTGGGACACGACTTAGCAATTGAACAACAACAACAGTCCTGTCATGTACTCAACTAGACTGCCCAATGGCCTGTCATTAATTTTTAGGGCAAGAGGTGAAGGGGACAACAGGGGATGAGATGACTGGATGGCATCATCGACTCAACAGACAGGAGTCTGAGCAAACTCTGGGAGATGAGGAAGGACAGGGAAGCCTGGAGCACTGCAGTCCGTGGGGCCACAGAGAGTGGCCCGAGGCTTAGCGACTGAACCACAGTTTATTAGGGGCACGCAAGCTCCATGGAAGATTTTTAAAATTGGGGGCATAGATTTTCTGTCAAAAATTGGCAAAAGAAAATATCATCACATAGACCTTGCATATGCGTCAAGGCTTTTTTTTTTTTAACATCTGAGCAGAAATTCATTAGTTTTGACTTTAGGTTTATTGTTCAGTTGCTCATATGTGTCCAACTTTGTGACTGCATCACACAGACTGGATTTAGTAGGACTTTATTGCAAGATAATTCTTTTGTTATTCATATTAAGTCAAATAAATAGACTTTTATAATTTTTCTGTACTTCTATTACTTTTCTACTTGAACTATAAAATCGAGGAAACAATAGGGAAATGGTGACTCAGTAAGTTGAATGAAATTCCATGACGTCCACAAAGTATGCTGGTATCATGAGTGGACTCATAGCTGTGAGAATTCCACACTCTTTTTTCTGGAACATACTTAGGGAAGTGGCATAAGTCTTTGGGCTTTTGTGGATTATAAACAGAAAGTTTGGGGGAATGGCATTATTCAGAAAGCATCATTGTATCAAATAAACTGAAAGCTTCAATCTGAGTACTTTAAGTGTTTAAAACACATCAAGATTTACCTTCAAGTACTTATTTGGAAGTATCTTGGGAAAATATTTGCAGAATTTTTTAATGGAAACACAGTCAAGTAGAATTTTTCTATACAGTTATAAAGCTGCATATTTTAGTAACCTAATCCAACACATTTACTCTGTGAAATCTAAGAAAAAATTTATACTCATTTTTTTTTCCAGTTCTACTAACAGGTAAGTCATAATCCAACTGGCTTTCCTATACATCTGATAAATAATTTTTTGAATGAAATCATGTTTGACCATGTTGGTCCTCTTAAAAAAAAATATATATATATATATATATATATATATTTGGCTGTGTCAGTCTTAGTTGTGGCATGTGAGATCTTTAACAGCAGCATGCAAACTCTTAGTTGTGGCATGAGATTTCGTCCCTGGACCAAGGATCAAACCCAGGTCCCCTGCATTGAGAGCACAGAATCTTTGCCACTGAACCACCAGGGAGGTCCCATGTTTACTTTCTTCTACTGAAATAAATATCACTTTGCTTCCCATTGTATTTTTAAATATAGTGAAGAATCACAGGGACACTAGGTTTTCAGGGCGGCAGGGCTATTATTTTATAGCAAAATTGTGTCCCACCAGATTCTTTCTTTACTAATATAAATGTATAAAATACCCCATGATGGATTTAAATGCATAACACAGCAGAAACCTTAATAACCTAGCTGTGCCTTGTAAAATTTGGCCAGGACATTTGAAAAATAGAATTTCAGAAAGGAGAAATACATTCATGGTAGATTTTAAGGAAATACTGAGTAGTCATCATTGTAAAATCTAAATAATACCATGAAGCCGTGGTGGAAATGTATGAATATGTTCAGAAGTACAGCAGTATGAATATGTATTAGAATTTGCTACCAATTCAATTACTCTTTCCACCTCATCAGTTAGGTAAAAGCTTAACTAAACAAATTAATATTGAGTAGTTCTCCTAAGGCCAAGGACCTTAGCTTTGTTGTAATGAAGAGGAAATGAATTCCAGACATGTGTGTCCTTTGGGGAAAATGGCAGAAATTCAACTCTGAGGATCACACACAGGAGTGCCTTATTGATCTCATTTCTCCAGGGTGGATATCATGAGGGTGGGTAAGTAGTCTCTGAAGTAACTAGAGATTTAACTATTAAGCAGGGCAAAATCAATATCTGAGCTCTCTAGTCAAGCAAATATGAGGTTCAACTGTAATACACAGATGCAGTCAGCTCATTAAATGAAGAAGAGGATTTATCTAAAAGTTTCATGGAGAGGAATTATTTTCACAATTATAATTTATGGGTATTTTAAAAACATATCTAGAAATACTGTGATGTAGAAATTATTCAAAGAAGATGGTAGAATTCAAGGCAGTGAGAAAGTGTCATTCTATATGTTTACCACTGCCTTATTTAAAAGTCATTTTAAAAATTGAAACAGTAACTCATCAGTAACTCATCAATTACGCATCAGTAACTCACCTCTCTACTTCCTTTTTTATTGCAATTGAAGAAAATGTTGTCTACAATTTAGAGAAATCCAATTACTGCAAGGATTTCCCATTTGAAAACCTCTGAGATTATTGCTTTCATTTCTTTATTTGTTCATTCATTAATTACATATTTATAGGAGTGGATAATATTTGCCCAGAATCATCCAGATTAGGCATAAAATATTGAATACAGCAAGAAATTGCTATCATTAGGAAGAGACAATTAAACATGAGGGAAAGGTAAATTAATGCTGAATATTGGCTATTAGCTCATGCTATGAGGCAGAATGTGTTCGGAAGCATGAAGGGAGTGAAGGTGATTCCATGTATGTATGTGTGGAAAGTGGGTTCCAGGCAAAGGAAAAAGTACAGACAAAGGCCCTGAGACTGTAATTGTCTGGAGAACTCACAAAGCTGTGGTCTGGCCTAGATGATGTGGAAAAAAAAAAAAAAGAAAGAAAGAAAACAAAGATCAATTAAGGAGTTTCTTGGTGAGGGTGAAAGAAGAGCGTGAAAAAGCCTGCTGGAAACTCAACATTGATAAAACTAAGATCATGGCATCTAATTCTATCACTTCATTGCAAATAGATGGAGGAAAAGTGGAAACACTGGCAGATTTTATTTTCTTTGGCTCCAAAACCGCTGCAGATGTTGACTGCAACCATGAAATCAAAAGATGCTTGTTCCTTGGAAGAAAAGCTGTGACAAACATAGACAGTGCATTAAAAAGCAGAGGCATCACTTTCCTGACCAAGGTGCGTATAGTCAAAATTATGTGTTCTCCACTAGTCATGTATGGATGTGAGATTTGTACTGTAAAGAAGGCCGAGTGCTGAAGGACTGATGCTTTCAAACTGTGGTGCTGGAGGATACTATTGAGAGTCCGTTGGACAAACAACAAGGAGATCAACCTAATCAATCCCAAAGGACACCAACCCTGAATAGTCACTGGAAAGACTATACTAAAGCTGAAGCCCCAGTCCTTTGGCCACTTGATGTGAAGAACTGACTCATGGGAAAAGACTCTGATGCTGAGAAAGATGGAGCGCAGAAGGAGAAGTGGGCGGCAAAGGATGAGATGGGTGGATGGCATCACCGAGTCAATGGACATGAGTTTGAGCAAATTCCAGGAGATAGTGAAGGACAGGGAAGCCTGGCGTGCTGCAGCCCATGAGTCACAGAGTTGGACACAGCTTGGCAACTGACCAGCCACAACGACAATGTGGGGGAGAAAAAGGAAGTGAGGGAAGACAGTGGTTAAGAGGATGAGGTCAGAGAAATGACAACAAGCTGAAGCTAGACTGAGTCAGACTTTGAAGGTTGGATAAAAACAAACATTTGAATCGATAGAATGAGTCTGGTCCATTGAGGGCTCAGATAGAACAAAAGCAGAGGAAGGGAGAAATTGCTCTTTTGCTTGAGTTGAGATGTCCATCTTCTGCCCTCAGACATTGGCTTCTGAGTTCTCAGGCCTTCAGACTTGACTAGGACTTTCACCATCACCCCCCGACCCTCATTCTTAAGCCTTTAAACGTGGACTGAGACATATGCCATCGGCTTCCCTAGTACTCAGGCCTTCAGACTGGGGCTGAATTACCCCCTGGCTGCCCTTGTTCTCCACCTCGCAAGCACAGATCCTCGACTTGTCTGTCTCTATAATCACATGAGTCAACCCCTATAATAAATATATTTCTTCAACTGTATCTATTTCTATCCTATCGGTTCTCCGAGAACCCTGATGTCTTCCTTCAGTCTGCCGACTCCTGGAGAAGCGTGTGCCTACGCTTCTGAGGAAGGACACCTGGTAATTGTGTGAGACATGCTCACCTGGAAGGCTGAAGGCAGAGAGGCAGACGTGGGTTCCAGTTCTCCCTTCCTCTCCTTTAGTTCCTTCCACTGCGCCTTCTTCCTCTTGGGCTTCTTGATTTCAGATCCAATAGTAGTTGCAAAAGTCACATACATAGCATAGACTGTTTAACATGTTTCCATAACATAAAGGCTAGTTATTACAATGCCTCCTTTGTACTGTATTCCTTCATAGTGAATCTACCTTGCAGATCACACTCTACCCAACACAGTGGTAAGCGAGCTGTGCCAACCTGCCAAGATGTGAATCTTAACTCTTCATCTAGGCAGCTGTGTGACATCCGGCAAGTTGACTTAATCTCTCTGGGGCTCAAATTTCTCCATCTGGAGAGCTGAGATAAAAGTAATACTTGCTTCCTAGAACGTATGATTAAATACGATATCTGTGATGATTAAGTATGATATCTGTGATGATTAAATATGTTATCACATGTAAAGCACTATGACCAGGGCCTGCTTATAAGTTTTCGGTAAATGATGAGAGTACTTGACTACAGTATTAAAACTAGCTGCAGTGAAATCTGTGTGTACTAATGGCTGTGGCACACTTACCTGCATTTCATCTGAGCTTTAATAGGCAAAACACTTTAAAATAAGACTTTAAAATGATGAGACATAAGACATAAGGCATGGGTTAATGTTCGTTTGAAGAGAAAGCTCCTCAAACAGTAATAGTTCTATGCTGTCTTTAAATAGAGGCCCTACCTCTTCCAAAATAAAACACCTCTTCCTGCTTGTTTTTTTTTTATGGACTGTAGATATGACATTTGGAAAATATGTGTTATAAAATTTCAAAAATGCATATAAGTATTTTTTCTACATGATCTTGTATTAGAAACAGTAGTGAAAATTATCGGAGAAGGCAATGGCATCCCACTCCAGTACTCTTGCCTCGAAAATCCCATGGACGGAGGAGCCTGGTGGGCTGCCGTCTATGGGGTCGCACAGAGTTGGACACCACTGAAGCGACTTAGCAGCAAGAAAAGGCTTCAAAAATGAAGGGACATGTGGACAAGCAAAATCAGTATTTCCACTAAAGATATCTATATTTCTAGCACACACTAGCAATGAAGGGTTAAATATTAAAATATTTTTTTAAAAAAATCAGTACATTAAGTATACTTTAGAAGCTTAATTTTTGACTATAATCAATTTATAGATTTTAATTCAACAATTCTTAAAAATCATTTTCTGCTGAAGAATGAAGGTTGAAACAAACATGACTCTACAGAAGGGAAATTAAGATACAGAAAACAAAGGAAGCCAGTATATAATAACAGTAGGAGACCCAGGTTTGGTCGCTGGGTCAAGAAGATCCCCTGGAGAAGGGACTGGCTACCCACTCCAGGATTCTTGCTAAGAGAATTCTATAGGCAGCAGAGCCTGGTGGGCTACCGTCCATGGGGCTCTAAGAATTAGACATAACTGAATGGCTTTCACACACATCACAAACTCTAAATCCAGGGCATTAAGTTTCATTCACAAGGCCATTCACTGGTTCATTCAAGGGTTGCTTGTGGGTTTTTTTGTTTTGCTTTATTTTTTTGTCTTTTTTTAGGTCTGCCTAACAAGCAACATTACTTAATTTTTTTTTTAAATTCTACTTTACAATACTGTATTGGTTTTGCCATAATTTGACATAAATCAGCCACATGTGTACATGTGCTCCCAATTCTGAAACCCCCTCCCACCTCCCGCCCCATATCATCTCTCTGGATCATCCCCGTGCACCAGCCTCAAGCAACCTGTATCCTGTATCGAACATAAACTGGCACTTCGTTTCTTACATGATAGTATACATGTTTCAATACCATTCTCCCAAATCATCCCACCCTCTCCCTCTCCCTCAGAGTCCAAAAGTCCTTTCTATACATCTATGTCTCTTTTGTTGTCTCACTTACAGGGTCATCATTACTATCTTTCTAAATTCCATATATATGTGTCAGTATACTGTATTGGTGTTTTTCTTTCTGGCTTACTTCACTCTGTATAATCGGCTCCAGTTTCATCCATCTCATTCAAACTGAGTCAAATTTATTCTTTTTAAGGGCTGAGTAATACTCCATTGTGTATATGTACCACTGCTTTCTTATCCATTCATCTGCTGATGGACATCTAGGTTGTTTCCATGTCCTGGCTATTATAAACAATGCTGCAATGAACATTGGGGTACATGTGTCTCTTTCAATTCTGGTTTCCTCGGTGTGCATGCCACGTCTAGTCAAGGCTATGGTTTTTCCTGTGGTCATGTATGGATTTGAGAGTTGGACTGTGAAGAAGGCTGAGAGCCGAAGAATTGATACTTTTGAACTGTGGTGTTGGAGAAGATTCTTGAGAGTCCTTTGGACTGCAAGGAGATCCAACCAGTCCATTGTGTATATGTACCACAGCTTTCTTATCCATTCGTCCACTGATGGACATCTAGGTTGCTTCCATGTCCTGGCTATCATAAACAGTGCTGTGATGAACATTGGGGTACACGTGTCTCTTTCAATTCTGGTTTCCTCATTGTGCATGCCCAGCAGTGGAATTGCTGGGTCATAAGGCAGTTCTATTTGCAATTCTTTCAGGAATCTCCACACTGTTTTCCATAATGGCTGTACTAGTTTGCATTCCCACCAACAGTGTAAGAGAGTTCCCTTTTCTCCACATCCTCTCCAGCATTTATTGCTTGTAGATTTTTGGATCGCAGCTATTCTGACTGGTGTGAAGTGGTACCTCATTGTGGTCTTGATTTGCGTTTCTCTGATAATGAGTGATGTTGAGCATCTTTTCATGTGTTTGTTAGCCATCTGTATATCTTCTTTGGAGAAATGCCTATTTAGTTCTTTGGCCCATTTTTTGATTGGATTGTTTATTTTTCTGGTGTTGAGCTGCATAAGTTGCTTGTATATCTTTGAGATAGTTGTTTGTCAGTTGCTTCATTTGCTATTGTTTTCTCCCATTCAGAAGGCTGTCTTTTCACCTTGCTTATAGTTTCCTTTGTTGTGCAGAAGCTTTTAATTTTAATTAGATCCCATTTGTTTATTTTTGCTTTTATTTCCAGTATATTGGGAGGTGGATCATAGAGGATCCTGCTGTGATGTATGTCGGAGAGTGTTTTGCCTATGTTCTCCTCTAGGAGTTTTATAGTTTCTGGTCTTACATTTAGATCTTTAATCCATTTTGAGTTTATTTTTGTGTGTGGTGTTAGAAAGTGATCTAGTTTCATTCTTCTACAAGTGGTTGACCAGTTTTCCCAGCACCACTTGTTAGCAAGAATATCAAGGATTGTTTTTTGAAGGCCTATTCTGCTTTTCCTCAATTCTTCTGTTGGCTAGTCCTGACTTCTTCATTTTAGGAGTTGAAATTAAATTATTCACTGTGGTCCCTTTGTTCTCTGACATCTTATGTGTTTCTTCATAATCTCAAGAAGATGCAAAGTTAAATTGCATATGTAGGATACTCTGAAAATAAAGCCTCAGGACAAATATTTGATAGATAAGTTTGAATTGATAACAATAACTGGCTATCTCCAAATTATACTTTAAAATAAAACTTTAAGATTCACCAAGTCCCTTCAAGAAAAAGAAGGATTGACTACTCTGGACTGTGTAGAGTCAGCGAAAATTTGACAAGTTCTTAGAACTCAGTTCAGTTCAGTTGCTCAGTCATGTCTGACTCTTTGTGATCCCATGGACTGCAGCAAATCAGACTTCCCTGTCAATCACCAACTCCCAGAGCTTACTCAAACTCACGTACATTGTATCAGAAATGCCAGCCAACCATCTCATCCTCTGACAGCTCCTTCTCCTCCTGCCCTCAATCTTTCCCAGCAACAAGGTCTTTTCCAGTGAGTCAGTTCTTCCCATCAGGTGGCCAAAATATTGGAGTTTCAGCTTCAGCATCAGTCCTTCCAATGAATATTCAGGACTGATGTCTTTTAGGATGGATTGGTTGTATCTCCTTGCAGTCCAAGGAACTCTCAAGAGTCTTCCCTAACAACACAGTTCAAAAACATCTATTCTTGGGTGCTCAGCTTTCTTTATAGTTCAACACTCACATCCATACATGACTACTGGAAAAACCATGGCTTTGACTAGACGGACCTTTGTTGGCAAAGTAATGTCTCTGCTTTTTAATATGCTGTCTAGGTTGGTCATAGATTTTCTTCCAAGGAGCAAGCATCTTTTAATTTCATGGCTGCAGTCACCATCTGCAGTGATTTTGGAGTCCCAAAAATAAAGTCTGACACTGTATCCACTGTTTCCCCATCTATTTGCCATGAAGTGATGGGACCAGATGCTATGAACTTAGTTTTCTGAAAGTGAGTTTCAAGCTCACATTTTGACTCTCCTCTTTCACTTTCATCAAGAGGCTCTTTACTCTTCTTAGCTTCCTGCCATAAGGGTGGTGTCATCTGCATGTCTGAGGTTATGGGCCTGACATTCCAGGTGCCTATGCAGTACTGCTCTTCAGCAGCAGACCCTGCTTCCATCAGCAGTCGCATCCACAACTGGGCGTTGTTTTCACTTTGGCTCTCTCTCTTCATTCTTTCTGGAGTTATTTCTCCACTGTCTCCAGTAGCATATTGAGCACCTACCGACCTGGGAGTTCATCTTTCAGTGTCCTATCTTTTTGCCTTTTCACACTGTTCATGGGGTTCTCAAGGCAAGAATACTGAAGTGGTTTGCCCTTCCCTTCTCCAGTGGACCACATTCTGCCAGACCTCTCCACCATGACCAGTCCATCTATGGTGGCCCTACATGACATGGCTCATAGTTTCATTGATTGAGACAAGACTGTGGTCCATGTGATCAGTTTCATTAGTTTTCTGAATTGTGGTTTTCATTCTGTCTGCCCTCTGATGGAAAGGATAAGAGGCTTATGGAAGCTTCCTGATAGGAGAGACTCATCAGGTACAAAGAAACAGTGAGAAAAAACAGAGCTCTCCACTGTCCTGCAATTAGTTTTCAATATGATGTATTGTTCCCCATCTCTGGGTTACAACGTAAAGCTCTGCTATATTTGGAAGAAGCTCATGCACACACACACACACATGCACACACACACACAGAGGAGTCAAACCATATACATTGAGAAGGATTTTCTACCTCAGTGTTTCATTGACACTAATGTCCTTGACTTTTAGCCATGTGGTTCTTCAAGAAGGAGGAAACAATCAAGTGATATTGGATTTTATTTATTTCTTCCTGTTTTCAATCTTTGTGGAAACACGGAGAGATCATAGGGTGCTGGGTAACTTTTGGAATAGAAATTAAGATTCTTTCTTATGCAACAGAAATAAAAACCAGTTAGAAAATAAGTAATCTTGGCATTAGATGATTTTACAAATAAATAAATCCTGCCTAGGATTTCTTCTCTGTTCATTGTGAAGACAAGGTTAGCTCACGTGGGGGTCTTTCTACACTTATCTCTGCACTTCAGCTGCTTAAACAGTCTAAATGGAGTTTAACTATTGACAGGGGAAGAATTTGGTTTAACTAAACAATTGTCAGATTTTATAAAAGATATTTAACCCAAGCTGTTACACAGTATTTACCACTTTCTTTAAGAAGTCAGCAATGAAAGATGAGACAACCTTTGGAAATGGATATGACTTTTAAATGCTTTTAGATCCTGACTAATTTAATTTGAAATCTTTAACCCCCAGGTATGAATTAGGGAAAAAAGTTAACCACTGTAGTTTGTTAATGGTAATCAATACACCAGCTCTATAAATAGCATTTGGTAGAAAAAAATCACAGGTAAGAATTTAAGCACAAGAAAGAAAGTTAAATTATTAACCAAAAAAGCTTCCATTTACTAAAGTTAAATTATTGCAAAAAAACACTTCCTTTTATGCTATTCAGATAGTTTAAGTGAAAACTGTCAGATTGCTCAAATCTTAAAGCTGAAAAAAAATAGTCAAGTTAATATTTTGTGGTTTACATAATACACATATTTGTCACGGAAAATAGAGTTACACCTAAAAATAAATTAAAATGGCATTTATACATTATCACAAAATTTGACACTAAAAGGGCACCTAAATTTGAGTTAGACTCCATATTCATTAACAGCAATTGCAAAGATATGGATACCATTGTCTTAAATGCAAATGAGAGCATTTTTGAATAAGGAAAGTAAACTGGATGCAGAAAAATGAATCCAATGATTCATTGACATGTATGTGAGAACAGAATATATTTTCTTTCTATGTTATTAATAACATTGCTATGCTAAGTTTTTTCAGTAGCGTTTCAAAGATTTAGCCAAATTAGATTAGATTTTTGACCACATTTTTGTACACAGACTTCAATCTGGTGTTAAGGATATCAGATAGAACTAGATGAAACACCCCCACCCTCTCTTGCTTGACAATTGATGTCTTTTCAAAAAATGTAATAAACACCATGTAGTTGAAAATATGTATGCTAATGAGAATGGGAAAATTCAGCAAAACAGAGATGAAGCAGTTTGGGCAGTACAGATACAGCTTCAAAATCAAGGAGGTGGAATTGAGACAAGTGGCCTGAACGTTTGATTCAACCTTCAACTCTGGAATTTTATAACTTGAAGAAGTGTGCTGAGAGATTTAAAAATATTTTTCAAACAGCATAGAGAGTCATAGGTATTTTCCACATTCATTTTATGATTTTATAAATCTGAGGCAGGAAAGCTGAATCACTGCATATATACATTATACTGCATACGCATGCATGATGTTCAGTTGCTAAGTCGTGTCTGATTTTTTTGGGACCCCATGGTCTGTAGCCTGTCAGGCTCTTCTATCCATGGTATTTCCCAAGCAAGAATACTGGAGTGGGTTGCCGTTTCTTTCTCCAGGGGATCTTTCCAACTCAGGGATCGAAGCCGCATCTTCCTTATCTCTTGCATTGGCAGGCATATCCGTGTGTGTGTCTGTGTGTGTCTGTGTGTGTGTGTGTGTGTGTGTGTGTGTGTGTGTGTGTGCGTGTTCACAGAGAGAAAGAGAGACTGAGAGAGACTGATTGATTTTAAGGAGCTGACTTACATTATTGCGGAGGCTGGCAAGTCCAAAATCCATGAGGTAGGCCATGAGCCTGGAGACCCAGGGAAGAACAGATGTTACTGTTTGCTGGCAGAATTTGATCTTTCTCTGGGGAAGATCAGTGTTTTTCTTAAGATCTTCAAGTGATTAGATGAGGTCGACCCACATCTTGGAGAATAATCTGTTTTCTCAAAGTTTATTGATTTAAATGTTAATCGCATCTTAAAATATCCTTACAGTGACATTTTGACATGATTGACCAAATACCTCATACCTGTTGGTCTAGTCAAGTTGACATGGACAATTAATCAGCATGGGAGCCATTTTAGAAAGCTTCAGAGAAAACAGATGCTGTGGTGCTGGCTTTTAAATAAGAGTAAATTGGATGAGGATAGGGAAAGTAAAGTTCTTGCAAAGAAACAGGTTTTATATAAAAATAAAACATCTGAAAATCCTGGGTAAACTTTGATAAATGATCTCTTTTAAAGGATTAACTGAAATAGCACACAAAATAATTCCCAAAGGATGAAGATGAAAAGGCAAAAAAAGAGTGTTAAGATGGGTCTCTGTTTGGCCATTCTCAGGATGTTTAAAGATTCAAAGGTTTAGGGAACAAAAAAATAGAGAGAACTCTTTAGTCCGTAAAGTAGGAAAATTGAAGTGGTCACTAGATATAATGGAATAAATTAATGAATTAGCCTCTAAGAAAGTTCTGCCAGCTTATCAGGAGGAACATGTCTTTTCTGTTCTAGGCACAAAAGATGATATAAAATAAAATACCCTTCTCAAAAATATATTATCTAAGACTTGATGTTGGACTTGGAATGTATAGTACATGCTCGGTCCCAGAAATGTTGAGCAGAGCAATTAGCATAAAAATGTTTAACACATGGGAACCTGACAAAAACCAACACAGATATTTCTCCAGTAATACGTCGTCAGCAAAACACAAGAGGAGAACATATCCACAGGAAAAAAAGTTAGTGGAAAAATATCAGAATTAATAGTAGACATATATAGTAGATTTTTCCATTGCTGTATATAAACATTATATATGTAATATTAAATATTAGTAAAAAAGTTGGAATCAAATCACTCTACCAATTTAAAAACGTAAGGCAATGTTAGACACTGACTTGATAAGATAATAGCAAATACAATAATGACCAAGTCTGGGAATTAGAATGTTTGTCTGAAATATAAAGAAAAAATGAGGTCAGGGAACCTTTGTGAAGACTGTATTGTGTAGGTATATAATAAAAGTATTCGCCACACCTCTAACCACGGTAATACTATTGTAAGTGAAAGGAGTTTACTAAGATATCTTTCGTTGCTGTTGTTCACTCTCTAAATCAGGCCTGACTCTTTGCAGCCTTGTGGACTGCAGCAGGCCACTTTCTCCCAGAGTTTGCTCAGACTCATGTCCATTGAGTCAGTGATGCCGTCCAACCATCTCATCCTGTGCCACCCTCTTGTCCTTTTGCCTTCAGTCTTTCCCAGCATCAGGGGCTTTC
>SJYC01046400.1:0-19080 GCA_006408675.1 Madoqua kirkii | reverse complement strand
AGAATGGCTGCGATCCAAAAGTCTACAAGTAATAAATGCTAGAGAGGATGTGGAGAAAGGGGAACCCTCTTACACTGTTGGTGGGAATGCAAACTAGTACAGCCATTATGGAAAACAGTGTGGAGATTCCTTAAAAAATTGCAAATAAAACTGCCTTATGACCCAGCAATCTCACTACTGGGCACACACACCGAGGAAACCAGAATTGAAAGAGACACATGTACCCCAATGTTCATTGCAGCATTGTTTATAATAGCCAGGACATGGAAACAACCTAGATGTCCATCAGCAGATGAATGGATAAGAAAGCAGTGGTACATATACACAATGGAGTATTACTCAGCCCTTAAAAAGAATAAATTTGACTCAGTTTGAATGAGATGGATGAAACTGGAGCCGATTATACAGAGTGAAGTTAGCCAGAAAGAAAAACACCAATACAGTATACTGACACATATATATGGAATTTAGAAAGATAGTAATGATGACCCTGTATGTGAGACAACATAAGAGACACAGAGGTATAGAAAGGACTTTTGGACTCTGAGGGAGAGGGAGAGGGTGGGAAGATTTGGGAGAATGGCATTGAAACATGTACACTATCATATAAGAAATGAAGTGCCAGTCTATGTTCAATACAGGATACAGGTTGCTTGGGGCTGGTGTACGTGATGATCCAGGGAGATGGTGTGGGGTGGGAGGTGGGAGGGGGCTTCAGCATTGGGAGATTGTGTACACCTGTGGCTGATTCATGTCAATGTATGGCAAAACCAATGCAGGGTTGTAAAATGGAATAAAGTATTAAAAAATAAATAATAATAATAAAAAAGTTCTGTTTGTACTGGTCCAATCTTGAAAAAAGCAGTCAATCAAATATATAAAAGCTGCCTGATACAAAGCTTATGTTTTTAGAATGGGTGCAGTTTTCATATCATGTGAGATGCAGATTTGATACTGATTTAGCAAAAAATATTCCACAACCCTACTAAATTTTTCCTAAAACAGAAAAGCAATTTTGTGCTCTTTCAAGGGTCCTCTGAGCCTTTATACAGTCAGTTGGTGATCACGACTGTCTCTGCATGAAATAGCATCAGTTTGGAGTGGAGTATCTCACCGTATCATTCATGCAATGCATCTTAGATATGCCCAGTTTAAAAAGCATAATGAAAGAAGCCATAAAGATGAAAAAGGCTGCCATGTTTTAATACATCTTAGCCCTTTTTTTGTATATCAGTGTATTTATTTTAATTGGAGGCTAATTACTTTACAATATTGTGGTGGGTTTTGCCATACCTTGACATGAATCAGCCATGGGTGTACACATGTTCCCCATCCTAAACGCCCCCCTGCACCTCCCTCCCCATCCCATCCCTCAGCGTCATCCCAGTGCATCAGCCCTGAGTGCCCTGTCTCATGCATTGAACCTGGACTGGTGATCTATTTCACATATGGTAACATACATGATTCAATGCTATTCTCTCAAATCATCCCACCCTCGTCTTCTCCCACAGAGTCCAAAAGTCTGTTCTGCACATTTGTGTCTCTTTTTCTGTCTCACATAGGGTCATTGTTCCCATCTTTCTAAATTCCATATATAAGCGTTAGTATACTGTATTGGTGTTTTTCTTTATGACATATTTCACTTTGTATAGTAGGCTCCCGTTTCTTTCACCTCATTAGAACTGATTCAAATGTGTTCTTTTTTAATAGCTGAGTAATATTCCATTGTGTATATGTACCACAGCTTTCTTGTCCATTCATCTTCTGATGGACATTTAGGTTGCTTCTATGTCCTAGTTTTTGCAAACAGTGCTGTGATGAACATTGGGGTACATATGTCTCTTTCAGTTCTGGTTTCCTCGGTGTGTATGCCCAGTAGTGGAATTGCTGGGTCGTATGGCAGTTCATATTAGCCCTTTGAAAAATATTTAAAGTGTGTCCTACTACCATTATTGAACTAACATCTGATTTGGCTTTAAGTATGGGCTTCCAACATGCCTCAGTGGTAAATAACTTGTCTGCTAGTGTGGAGGGCCTGGATTTGATCCCTGGGTCCAGAAGATCTCCTGGAGAAAGAAATGAAATTCACTGCAGTATTCTTGCCTGGGAAATCTTAAGGACAGAGGATCCTGGTGGGCTACGGTCCATGTGATCTCAAAAGAGTTGGACACGATGTAGCGACTAAATAACAACAAATCAATATCTTCTTTAAGGGGGCAAGACATGCTTTTTATGGAGTGTCTATTTCTTTCTGTAAGAATCATGTTTCTATAGGATACCAGTTCCTTTTTTTTTTTTTTTTTTTTTTTTTTTTTTTATTGTTATTTTTTTTTGACCTTTTTTTTTTTTTTTTCTTTTAATGTTTCTATAGGATACCAGTTCCTTTTTTTTTTTTTTTTTTTTTTACTATTGATGGTAATCTTAGATTTCTTCTCTCTACCATTCAAAGTTTTACTTGGGGATGATCCTTTTTAATGAAGTATATTAGTGACTAACTATGTCAAGGTAGGCCTGCCTTTAGTTCAGTTCAGTCGCTCAGTCGTGTCTGACTCTTCGCAACCCCATGAATCACAGCACGCCAGGCCTCCCTGTCCATCACCATCTCCTGGAGTTCACTCAGACTCACATTCATCGAGTCAGTGATCCCATCCAGCCATCTCATCCTCTGTCATCCTCTTCTCCTCTGCCCTCAATCCTTCCCAGCATCAGAGTCTTTTCCAATGAGTCAACTCTTCTCATGAGGTGGCCAAAGTACTGGAGTTTCAGCTTTAGCATCATTCCTTCCAAAGAAAGGCCTGCCTTCAGCAAACTGCAATATCCCACAGGTGAAGTTGTTGAAATCTCTGTGTCTCCTTTTCAGGTTCCAGAGATGCATGGGGGGTCTCCTGACAAGACCTCATGTCTAATAACTCATGGGGCTTATTTGCCCTACCTTCACCGACCCTCAAGGATACTATCAAAAATCAAGCTTCTGTCCTCAGTACGTCTGTGTTCCAAGCTGGAACCATGGTAAAGAAATACGGTTTACCATGTTCATGACTGTTAATGTTCCCATGATATATTTACATTTTAACTTTGGTTCTTGTCAAGTACTGTCTTATAAAAATATTTTTCATGTTCTTCATTTATTCTAGCTCCAGACAAAGATTGTGCTCCATTATTCCACTTGATTCTCACAACCTCAGAGGAAGAAAATTTTCAGACTGTTTTAGAGATTAATGAGTTGAAGTCAAGTAACTTGATTGAGGTCACGCTGATGGTAAAACAGTGATACTGAATTGGAACCTGGCTTTTTCGGATTCAGAAGCTGTATTCATCTAAAGACTGGTTCTTCTTTGTCTGTTTGCATTTGAGTGACTTTATTTCCACCACTGTAGCAAGTAAATGGGATTTTTAAAAACAAAAACTAATATTATTTTATTTTCCAAAATTTATGTTTTATTTTATAATTCTACACAAAAGCAGTTCAGGGTTCAAATTATTCTTTTTAGTTGATACTTAAAAATACAATTAATATGTCAGATCTTGTTATTTTAGCAGAAAAAAAAATGTTTTACTTCTATCGAAGTGAAGAATGGGAGTCATTCTTTAGGCAAGATATTTCTCAAAAATCAATAATACTTTTGACAGTGAAGATAACATGTGGTGATTAGAATATAGGTTTAGATACCTGGAATTAAGCAAGTACAATCACACTGACCCTCCCTCACCAATCCATAGTATCACCTTCTGCAATTTCAGTTACTCATAGTCAACTGCAGTTTGAAAATATTAAGTGAAAAATTCAAGAAATAATTCATAAATTTTAAATTGTAAGCCATTCTGAGTAAGGTGATGAAATCTCATATGACCTGCTCCTTTCTGCCTGGAATGTCAATCATCTCTTTATGCAACACATCCTGACTAGTAGCTGCTTAGTAGTTGCTGAATCAACAGATTAAATGTTGCAAAGCTAGTGTTCAAGGTACCCTTATTTTACCTAATAATGACCCCAGAGGGCAAGAGCAGTAATGCTGGCAATTCAGATACGCCAGTGAGAAGTCATAAAGTGCTCATTGTGAGCCAAGAGGGAAAGTCCTAGACCGTCCAAAGGAAAAAATAGGTACATTGTGGTTGCTAATGCCGAGATCTGCAATAATAATAAAGTGTCTAGGAAATTGTGAAGGAAAAAAAAAAACAAAAACAAGACCTTGCGCTTGTTTTGCTGTCCCATTCAGACTGCAAAACGCATTGCCACAGCGCTTGATGAGGTTAGCTAAGATGAACAAAGCTGTGGATGTGGACAATAATACAGTTTGCATTCATATAACTTTCATTACAGCATATTGTTAACCTTGCCCTGTTTTATGATTGGTTCTTAGTATTAACTTCTTACAGTGCACAATTTATGAATTTATCATAGATATGTATGTATAGGAAAAAGACACAGTACATATAATGGGTTTGGTGCTATTCCTGGCTTCAGTCATCCATGGGGGGTCTTAGACTATATGCCTCCCCAGATGAGGGGGTACAGCTGTCTGCCAAAAGAAGATATTGACAAAGGGCACACAGGAAAAGCACTTTGACTCACAGCAAACAAACAAACACCTTCTAAGAAATTTGATCTGACATTTCAAAGAACAGTAAACCAAGGAGACAAACTGTCATTGAGATAGAAATCTGATTTCCATTTAAGAGCTTTCACCGTGAACTAGATTAAACCTTCTTTAAGACCACTTTTCAAAGACTATTCCTGTTTTCTGTGTAAATAAAATTTCTCTGGTGATATCCAAACAGTTTCACCCAGGCCTTTATGTGTCCATTCACAAATCTATACATCCATACCCGTGTAGATCCCACTGTCAGCTCAAGGAAACTTACAGCAACCCTATGCTTCTTAGAACACAGCAACTACGTTCTAATACTATGAAATTAGAAAAGACTAACTCATGTGTTGCGGAGAAGGCGATGATACTCCACTCCAGTACTCTTGCTCATGGACGGAGGAGCCTGGTAGGCTGCAGTCCGTGGGGTCGCAAATAATTGGACAGAACTGAGCGACTTCACTTTCCCTTTTCACTTTCATGCATTGGAGAAGGAAATGGCAACCCACTCCAGTGTTCTTGGCTGGAGAATCCCAGGGAGGGGGAGTCTGGTGGGCTGCCCTCTATGGGGTCGCACAGAATCGGACACGACTGAAGCGACTTTGCAGCCGCAGCAGCAGCAACACATGGGTTGAGTTTGAAGAACTCCAAGACTGACATAAAAATAAGTTATAAATACAGTCATGAAATGATACTCTGTCTTCAGTTACGCATTCGAAAAGAAATCAGTGGCTAGGAGTTAGATATGTATCCTGTGCAGCTTTAAAGGGCACGGAATTTCTCTAAAAGTGATGTACATGAAGGAACTGCCGTCAGGGGCCTGTGGCTTTAGTGAGCAAGTGTAAATGAAGAGCAGGGCTGGAAACTGATCTTAAAAGCAGTGTGGGAAGCGAAAGCCGCTCAGCCGTGTCCGTGTCCGACTCTTCGTGACCCCATGGGCTACACAGTCTGTGGAATTCTCCGGGCCAGAATGCTCTAGTGGGTGGCCTTTTCCTTCTCCAGGGGATCTTTCCAACCCAGGGATAAAACCCAGGACTCCCGCATTGCAGGTGGATTCTTCACCAGCTGAGTCATCAGGGAAACCCTAGAAAAAGCAAAATTAGCCTGTACAGATAAGCAAAAAAAAAAAATTTAATTTCATTTTCAAGGTTTTTAAGAAATTCCAATCTTCATAGCTATTAGCTTTAATGGACAAATTAATAGAATATTTAGTCTCATTCTTATGTGATATATATAAAATTTTTGGTGAAGAAGAAATGTTCAAGGTAACAAATTTACCTGCAAGTTCGTCCACAAACAAAAGCAATTGGAAAGAACTGGTTAAAGTTTTTATTTTTCTTTTCTTTAAAATAAGCCTAATCCACTTGGAAAGATAGTTCTGAGTAATTTAAATTACAAACATTCTACTTTCTCTGAATTAAAAATTTTATTTCTTTCCCAAACATTGCATTTTCTGATTTCTTTCAAGATGTCTGCTATTAATAAAAACAAAGCAAAAAACACCCAAAACTTACACACAATGAAATAACTCTTCATATATTTTATGGAAATAATTTTCAGAACATACGAATCAGTCTTGTCAAAACCAGTCTATTAAGAGCAAACGAGTTGACCTTAAATTCAGTATTTTCAGAGTTGAACAGTGAATGAATGGTCATAAATAGTACAATAGCTACTAAAGAAATAGATGCTTTTTATATTTGAAAGCTTCAGAGCCACGAAATTATAAAAGAGAAGGAAATCATGGGGCAAAGAAGGGATTTCCATTTACTTACTATACTACTGAGAACTAGGAGAGAAAAGATTGTAAGCTTTCAGTCGTAAAGGCTGTGAATAACAACCTAGGGTGAGCAGGAGGGGAATAATAGCTTACCTAGAGGCTACACTGTGATTGCTCCTGTCCATCAGAGCATTGTGTAAAAACTATGTCCCTGAAAAGAGTCATGTGCTCAAATGTCTTAATGCAAATGAACCCATGGTGGGAGGGAAAGTTGCTCAGTCGTGTCCGACTCTTTGAGATCCCACGGTCTACACAGTCCATCAGATTCTCCAGGCCTGAATACTGGAGTGGGTAGACTTTCCCTTCTCCAGAGAATCTTCCCAACCCAGGGTTCAAATCCAGGTCTCCTGCCTTGCAGGCTGATTCTTTACCAGCGGAGCCACAAGGGAAGCTCAAGAATGCAGGAGAGAGTAGCCTATCCCTTCTTCAGTGTATCTTCTGGACGCAGGAACTGAACCTGGGTCTCCTGCATTGCAGGTGGATCCTTTACCAACTGAGCTATCAGGGAAGCCCCAAAAACATATGGTAGCTCCTTATAAACCAAAATACATCTGACATATTTTAAAGAGCTGAGTCTCCATACCAACGACTGAAATAGTCTTACTCAATCATCAAAAATCCTTGTTTAAATCTTGGAGATGCTTGATTCCTTAGCGATATTATGTGAATAACTTTTCAAATAATAAATCATGAATGAAAAATGAGCTGCTTTTAAGTATTTCAAAAATTTATGACCTTCTTAGAATAATCTGTAATATTATATTAATTGCACTGGGAAATTCAATAGTCAGTGTTCTCTCCTGAAGACCTTGATCTTTATATACATATATATATATATATATATATATACACACACACATATATATATAAATATTATATATATATATTTAACAAATCAGCATAAAATTAAACTTTTCCATGAGACACTGAATATTAAAATATGCTATTTCGCTGCCTGGATTTATTTGTTACACTTTCCTATCTTAAATTCCTCCATCTTCCTGGTGATTTGGCTCTGCTCTGGCACAGTCTGTCTTTCTTTTCTTTGCTTTTTGTTCTGTTTTTGAAACTTTAAACTTTTTATTTTGTACTGGAATATAGTTGATTTACAATGTTGAGCAGTTCCAGGTGAGCAGCAAAGGAACTCAGCCAGACATGTACATGCATCAATTCTCGCCCTAACTCCCCTCCCATCCAGGCTGCCACATGAGACTTATCAGAGTTCCCTGTGTTCTACAGTAGGCCCTTGCTGCTTATCCATTTTAAATACAGCAGTGTGTATATGTCCACCCCAAATTCCCTAGCTATCGCTTCCCCCAACCGCCACCATAAGTAACCATAAGTTTGTTCTCTAAGTCTGTGCAGACTTTCTTTTAAGGAGATGCTTAATGAAACAATCAGCTCTTCCCAGATTATGGTTTTATTGGAGCAGGAAGACCATTTGATAAGAAATATTTTCTTCCTCGTTATGATGACACTTATAGCCCACTTTTTCTTTTTTTTTAAATTTAAATTTATTTATTTTAATTGAAGGCTAATTACTTTACAATATTGTATTGGTTTTGCCATACATCAACATGAATCCGCCACGGGTGTACATGTGTTCCCAATCCTGAACCCCCCTCCCACCTACCTCCCCATACCATCCCTCTGGGTCATCCCAGTGCACCAGCCCCAAACATCCTGTATCCTGCATCAAGGCGATATGTTTTTATATGATATTATATATGTTTCAATGCCATTCTCCCAAATCATCCCACCCTCTCTCTCTCTCACAGAGTCTGAAAGACTGTTCTATACATCTGTGTCTCTTTTGCTGTCTCCCATACAGGGTTATTGTTACCATGTTTCTAAATTCCATATATATGCGTTAGTATACTATATTGGTATTTTTCTTTCTGGCTTACTTCACTCTGTATAAAATAATGAATGTTTAAAAATGTTCCATTATGACCTATGGATGTTGGCTTTTATCCATAAAGATGAACACAAATTAATGTTAACACATGGCTCTTGATACCAAATTAGTTTGAGTTGTAGATTACTAAAACCCAGGATCCCTTTATCATTCAAAGACTAACCCTGATTCAAGTCTAGAGTTTAGGTTTGCATCTGCAGGCAGGGATAAGGGGACATTGACAGCTTTTTTCTTTCTTGTGTCCTTAAATCAGTTCTCTGGTCACAACTTCCATGGCCTGGCATGTGAGTGAGCCACATCTGACTTCTTATTGCAGCAACAATAAATGATTTCTACTAAGAATCAACTCTTCCTAACATTTTAAAATAATTCCAGTAAATGAGTGGTTATCCTTACCAAATTATCAATTCATTTTCATTCTGAAGGACTTTACCAAGAGGGAGGGACGAGCTGCAATCAGAGCTAGTGCAGAGAATTGTGCTTACACTAGTTATTTGCTGTTGTTAAGTTGCTCAGTCAAAGATGAACACAAATTATGTTAACACATGGCTCTTGATACCAAATTAGTTTGAGTTGTAGATTACTAAAACCCAGGATCCCTTTATCATTCAAAGACTAACCCTGATTCAAGTCTAGAGTTTAGGTTTGCATCTGCAGGCAGGGATAAGGGGACATTGACAGCTTTTTTCTTTCTTGTGTCCTTAAATCAGTTCTCTGGTCACAACTTCCATGGCCTGGCATGTGAGTGAGCCACATCTGACTTCTTATTGCAGCAACAATAAATGATTTCTACTAAGAATCAACTCTTCCTAACATTTTAAAATAATTCCAGTAAATGAGTGGTTATCCTTACCAAATTATCAATTCATTTTCATTCTGAAGGACTTTACCAAGAGGGAGGGACGAGCTGCAATCAGAGCTAGTGCAGAGAATTGTGCTTACACTAGTTATTTGCTGTTGTTAAGTTGCTCAGTCATGCCCGACTCTTTTGTGACCCCAGAGACTGCAGCACGCCAGGCTTCTCTGTCCTTCGCTATCTCCTGAAGTTTGCTCAGATTCATGTCCATTGAGTTGGTGACGCTCTCTACCCATCTCATCCTCTGCTGCCTCCTTCTCCATTCACCTTCAGTCTTTCCCAGCATCAAGGTCTTTTCCAATGATTTGCTTTTTGCATCAGATGGCCAAAGTATTGGAGCTTCAACTTCAGCATCAGTCCTTCCAAAGAATATTCAGGGTTGGTTTCCATTAGTAGTGACTGGTTTGCTTTCCTCCAAGCTCAGGGGTTACAGCAATTGGAGATGACATCACTTGTCATCTCCATGATGTGGAAAGCAGCTGAGATGCATCTATAATCACGTGCATGTGGAATACTGCGCAGCCCAGAGACATCAGAAATATGACTGGCCTTGGAAGGGAGGACAATAGTGCGCTGTTTCTCTTTCCTATTGCCTAAGGATTTGGGCACATGAACATGTTCTCTGGGCTCAAAAACACACTCAGAATGTCTGCTCCCCCACTCCCTCCGAGAAACTGCTCAAAATTGATGTTGACTCACAGCTCCTTCTATAATAAGTCTCCTACATGTGAACGAGTTCCATTCTGAGAGCATGTTGGTAAGTCCAATTTGTTCCTAGTCCAACAAAATTGGACTTCCCAGGTGGCGCTGGTGCTAAAGAATCTGCCTGCCAATGCAGGAGACCTGGGTTCGATCCCTGGGCCAATAAGATCCCCTGAGAAGGAAATGGCAACCCCCTCCAGTATTCTTGCCTGGCAAACTGCATGGACAGAGGAGCCTGGCAGGGTATAGTCCATGGGGTTGCGAAGAGTTTCACATGACTAATGTGACTGACCACATGCAGCACCCACAATCGGCTAAATAGTATTGCACTGTAATATGTTTATGACACTTTCATAGAAATAATACACAAAAGATAAGCACAGCAAACACACACTTTTAATCTTACAATGTAGTACCTTGAAAAGTACAGGGTACACTACCATGTCCAGCATACAGGCACGAGAATCCAGTGAATAGGCAAGACAAGTTATGGCCTGGAGGAGGGTGTGGAGGTGGGAAATGGTATAGCTGGAAGATTCTCTGCAATTAGAAACAGGGGAGAGGCTGCTGTTTCACTCATGCCTGACATTGGTGGTGTAGGTTCTGTTTCCTTGCCTCATTCAATTTCATCTACCCTCTTGAAAAAATGATCCAGTGATGTCTGGGTGCTGTGCTGTGCTTAGTTGCTTAGCAGTGTTTGATTCTTTGTGACCCCATGGACTGTAGCAAACTAGGCTCCTCAGGGGAGTCTGCTAATTCTCCAGGCAAGAATACTGGCCTTTCCCTTCTGCAGGAGATCTTCCCGACCCAGGTCTCCCACATTGCGGGCAGATTCTTTACCAGCTGAGCCCCAAGGGAGGCCCAAGAACACTGGAGTTGGTAGTCTATCCCTACATCAATAGATCTTCCTGATCCAGGAATAGAACTGGGGTCTCCTGCATGGCAGGTGGATTCTTTACAAACTGAGCTATCAGGGAAGCCTTGCCTATCGCTCAGCTGGTCAAGAATCTGCCCGCAATGCGAGAGCCCTGGATTTGATCCCCCAGTCAGGAAGATCCGCTGGAGAAGGGAAAGGCTCCCCACTCCAGTATTCTGGCCTGGAGAATTCCAAGGACTGTATAGGCTATGGGGTTGCAAAAAGTCGGACACCGGCTGAGTGACTTTCACTTTACTTCATAAATATATGACACCCCATCAAATTTAAATTTCAGATACACAACAAACGAATATGAATAGGTCCCATTAAACACTGAGTAATTTTTTTAAGTATAATTATTGCAGATGGTGAATGTAGCCATGAAATTAAAAGACGCTTACTCTTTGGAAAGAAAGTTATGACCAATCTAGATAGCATATTAAAAAGCAGAGACATTACCTTGCCAACAAAGGTCCATCTAGTCAAGGCTATGGTTTTTCCAGTGGTCATGTATGGATGTGAGAGTTGGACTGTGAAGAAGGTTGAATGCCAAAGAATTGATACTTTTGAACTGTGGTGTTGGAGAAGACTCTTGAGAGTCCCTTGGACTGCAAGGAGATCCAACCAGTTCATTCTAAAGGAGATCAGTCCTGGGTGTTTATTGGAAGGACTGATGCTAAAGCTGAAACTCCAATACTTTGGCCACTTCATGCAAAGAGTTGACTAATGGAAAAGACCTTGATGGTGGGAGGGATTGGGGGCAGGAGGAGAAAGGGATGACAGAGGATGAGATGGCTGGATGCCATCGTTGACTTGATGGACATGAGTCTGAGTGAACTCTAGGAGTTTGTGATGGACAGGGAGGCCTGGTGTGCTGCGATTCATGGGGTTGCAGAGTCGGGCACGACTGAGAGACTGAACTGAACTGATGTCCTAAACATTGACATGGACTTCCCTTGTGGCTCAGTCGGTAAGGAATCTGCCTAAAATGCAGGAGAGCTGGTTTTGAGGATATTTTTCTCCAGGAACTACCCTGGAGAAGGAAATGGCCGCCCACTGCAATACTCTTGCCTGGTAAATCCCATGGACGGAAAAGCCTGGTGGGCTGCAGTCCATGGGGTCGCGAAGAGTCGGACACGACTGAGTGACTTCACTTTCACTTTTCACTTTCATGCATTAGAGAAGGAAATGGCATGTTCTTGCCTGGAGAATCCCAGGGACAGGGGAGCCTGGTGGGCTGCCATCTATGGGGTTGCACAGAGTCGGACACGACTGAGGTGACTCCACAGCAGCACAGTGGTGACCTCCACATTGTCATCTTGTAGAGTTTGCAACTTGAATATTTTTATATATGAGATGGCTATAACGTATTGACAGTACATAATGAATTTGCTTCAAAACAGATACTTCTATGGGTTTTGAGTTCCAATTTAGTTAACATTCTTTGCCTTTTGATTTGTATGCTTACCACCACATAATAAGTCAATGTTCCTATAAAATGTGTTATACTTGTTTTTCTAAGACTGTCTTACTTGAATTTTAGTCTACTTGAATACACATGATTCATTACACTTGAGAAAGAGCTAGTGGCATACACTCCCCACCAAAAAAGAATATAAAAGTCTTTTTTGTTAACGTGAAGATGAGCTGTTAGCTGTGTGTATGTTGACTTTTCACCCCTAATTTAGTGCATTTTCTGAATGCTATTCAAACTTACACTTGAAAGTAATGAATAGTTCCTTTCATTTTACAAGATGGTCCTGCTCTGAGTGCTTTTAGCAAACTCTGCCTTTAGAGAAAGTGGACTTGATTTAATAGAAATTGAGGCAGGGTACACAGGGAAGTTAGAGAAAAGGTTTCTAAAAAAAGAAACTGTAATTTACCATTTTGATGTTTATCTGAAAAAAGTACTTCATTTTAGTACAAGAAGGAAGAAAACACTTACAAAGAGGCCATTATGATCCCAACAGTTTAACTAATAAAGTCCCATCAATATTTTAAAATATTTTTAATATTAAGTGGTGCCTCACCAAATTTTATAAAATGAATAAGTCAAGTAGAAAACATGAAATATAAAATTAATGATCTTCCTAAAGGTCTCAGATTGCAGCCAACCTTTTAATGCCAGTGTTCACCAATTTAAGAAGTTCCTGCCTTAAAAAGATTTATCCTGATATGCTTTAGTTATATAGCAAAGTTATTTTTTTCCCCTCTCTCTTCTTGTACTCCTTTCCCTTGCCCATAAAACTTGTCTATCTCTTTTGTTTTTCATAGAATGAACAGTAAGTGGCACTATTTTACTTAATCTCTAAACTCCGATCTTCAAACCATTTCTCTAAGATAGGATCCCATGTCACCATGACAGCTTTTATGGAAGGGTTAAGCATTATCATTTTCTACCTCATTTCCTCCTGCAGGACACCTTGACATGAGAAAATAAGTTCACACAGCAAGTTAATTCATTTAAGTACTTTGCAGGCCGTCGACAATTGACTCTTCTTGGAAGGCCCATTAGTACGGAGCGATGCTCTAAATCAGACTTTCTATGGGGACCACACTGAAGTCAGTTTACAACTCAAGAAGCTGGAGGTTAATACCTGTTCCTAAAATTTTCCAAGCAAGAATCTGCTCACCTCTGGGTGAGGTTGCAGGACTTTCTGAGTCTCAACTGAACACTTGTTCAAAGACATAAACAGGAAGTGTGCATACATGCTCTTTCGCTCAGTCTTGTCCAACTCTTTGCAGCACCATGGATGGACTGCAGCTTGCTAGGCTCCTCAGTCCACAGGTTTTCCCAGGCAAGAACATGCGAATGGGCTGTCCATTTCCTACTCCAGGGGACCTTCCTGATCCTCCTGCTTCGGAAGGTGGATTCTTCACCACTGAGTTACCTGGGAAGCAAGACTCAGCTCACCTCTGGGCTAGGCTGCAGCTTCCTGAGTCTCAACTGAATGCTTGTTCAAAGACTTACAGAGGAAGGGATTCTACAAGACTATGAAAGCAAGGGCATTGCCATTAAGCAAATCCAGATTTGAGTCTTGACTGTTTTTTTTTTTTTTTCCCCTCTGTAAAGTATGAATCATCCTTGACAAAGTTCATTAGGAATGTAACATGAGTTTATTTATGGAAAGTTTCAGTAAAGTGTTTGACAACAAGAAACTAACTTGCAGCTTCTTTGGATATTTTCATTTACAGCTAAGCCATCTAAACTTGGGAAAGTCCATTCATCCAAGCATCAATCCCACATCTACAAAACGAAATTACAACACCAAGTTCATAAGGTATGGTGGTGAGTGTGACGATTAAATGATGCAATAGCAGTACTTATATATCCTAAACCTCAAGTGAATATGTGTATTTTTAAGTGCTGTAAAGAACACATAATCATACAAGTTTAAAAAACTATTTAAAGAGCATTGAATATTGACATTTATAATAATCACCAATTAATCAGAGAATTTATTTGCAAAAGCTTGGAAATAATTTGGACTCAGGTTCAGATCGTAGCTCTTTTATTTATTTGCTATATGTATTTGAGTAAAACATTTGACTTCTTTACCCTTCAATTTTCTCATTTTGAAATGGAGGAAACATTTTTTGACAGATAGTCAGTGAGAAGTATGCAGTAATTAATGACAATATGCATAAGGAATATGACTTAGAGCTCAACCCATAATCATAATAAAAACAAGGGTAGTAATAGCTAACATGTCAATAGTCATGGGCAGATATGAGATTTGCACCATAAAGAAGGGTGAGCACTGAAGAACTGATGCTTTTGAACTCTGGTCCTAGAGGAGACTCTTGGTAGTCCATTGGACTGCAAGGAGATCAAACCAGTCAATCCTAAAGGAAACCAGCCCTGAATGTACATGTATAGGGTACTCTTTTTGCCCCCTTCAGATGCCTATGTCAGAAGCTTTCTCTTTCTCCTTTATACATTAATAAAACTTCATTACACAAAAGTTCTGAGCAATCAAGACTCGTCTCTGGCCCTGACTTGAATTCTTCTCCTCTGGAGGCCAAGAATCCCGGCGTCTTTGGGTGGTTCAGCAACAGCTTTCATCTTGGGCTTGTCCGGGACGAGATGGGGGCTAACAAATCCAGCCTCACTTCTTTGAACTGTATCCTGAAAAACGGATAGATTTGATCTCCAGGGTTTAAAGAAGACACACCTGGTCTTCCTATGTGACACTGCATGACCACGGTATCCATGGAGGGTGGCGAGCGGTGGCTGGTTGGACGGTCTCTTAAGTATAATAGTTTTACAATTAGACCAGTTCTGTAGAAAACAATGGAGAAGGCAATGGCACCCTACTCCAGTACTCTTGCCTGGAAAATCCCATGGATGGAGGAGCCTGGTGGGCTGCAGTCCATGGGGTCACTAACAGTCCGACACAACTGAGCGACTTCACTTTCACTTTTCACTTTCATGCACTGGAGAAGGAAATGGCAACCCACTTCCATGTTCTTGCCTGGAGAATCCCAGAGATGAGGGAGCCTGGCGGGCTGCCGATTATGGAGTCACACAGAGTCAGACACGACTGAGGCGACTCAGCAGCAGCAGCATACATGCATAACCAGCATTTGTATGCAATTGGTAGCATTTACACATCACCACCGCATAACCAGATATACTGGCTAAATACATGTATCTCTAAGGAACAAGCACATAATTATTAGAGACATTTCACTTTTAGGACTCTTGATGCATGTGTGAGTGCTCAGTCTTTCAGACTCTGTGACCCCATGGACTGTACCCCAGCATGTTTGTCTGTCCATGGAATTTTCCAGGCAAAAGTACTTGAGTGGGTTGCCATTTCCTCCTCTAGCGGATTTTCTCTTATCACAGTTTACCCCATAATATACAGTAAACGCATACATTTAATTTTTTATTTGTTTCATTTCTTGGGCAAAATACTAAATTAAAAGTGGTGCAGAGATAAGGTGATATTTTTTTTACTTTCTGTTTTTTTCTACTCTGAAAAACTCTTGTGTAATGCTCTCGCCTTGCATTATTAACACTAAGCATGTGTCTTGATTTCCCTACAAGTCTCCAAACTCATTGAAATCAGGGGCTGTTTCATACATCACTGTTTATACTTCACCTGACTGGAGAATTGCCTTCCGTTTTGTAAAGGTCAACAGTTTGCAAGGGATTAAACAAGTGATTGAGGGCACACCTGTGACTCTCGTACACAGTGGTGAGGGCACTTTTGGATGGAAAGTGTTCTTTCCTCCATTAAAATATGAAACACCAAAAGAGCTTTTTCTCTTTTTTATTTCCTATAATACTTCTTCATGGCCCCTTTGAAATTCCTTTAATTTGGCACAGATACCGGTTTATGGAGATTCAGAACACACTTCTCCCTTTGCAGCGTTAATTTTTAAGTTTGTTTGGGTTGGGCGTGCTTGTTGCGTTGATTGTTGCTTCAGTTCTAGCTAGTGATCTGTACACAGGCCGTGTAACGTATGCTCTGTAATGGAGTGGGTTGGGTATGAAGAGCCCAGACATTAGGCAGCACATTAAGCGAAGCCTCTCCAGCTCGTGCACTGGGCTTGGCTGGATCTGAGAGAGGCCAGACCTCTACAAACAGAGCCCTTGAGATGCATTTTCCTGTGCTCTCTTTGTTTGTATTCCTCTGATGTTTGCAGATGCCGTGTGACTCTTTTGATTGATTCCATTTGGTTGGTTCAATGAGCACGCCCAGCAGGCTTTGTTCTCTGTGAGTTGAGATAGCAAGAAACTATAATAAATGGTTCCACCTGCACATAAAGATCTTATCATATGTTACAGCCAACTTTATCGTGTTCAATGCTGATGGATTTTCTGAGACTTGTTAGCTATTAACAAAACGCCTTTTTAAATCCTCTACAAAGTTCGTAAACATCAAATGTCTATTGTCCATTATCTACACATAATCTTTCCCCCACCCAAAAAATCAGTCTTTTATATCTTACTTTCAATTATCTAGATGCCGCAAATAAGTTTTGATTAACAATTATCTGAAACATGGCCTGATTTTTGCATGTGATTTTTATGGTGAATGGTTTACAGAATATAACTCATTTCAAACAACTGATTAGCTAAGGATGACTTTTACATTTTATAGATAGATTGTTATAAATTTAAACAATTTATACACTTATTTGACTATTACCAGAGGAGAGTTTTCTGTACTTTAAATTACAAGTGGAGTGAAAACAGAATCCATCAATTTTATTTACTTAAAATCACTCTCTATCAAACTCTTCCTCAGTTGTATTAACTTTTGTAAAAAATTATATATATATATATATAATTTATGGCTTCATTGCTACACATAGGCTTTTATTTTTTTTTTATAAAAGCTCGTTTTATAAACTTTTCTTTCTCCTAATCTATAGAGCTAGTACCTGAAGATATTTATTATTTTATATTTATTTATTTTACAAGGAGGCTCTAGGCCATGTGGGTTTCAGTACTTGTGGCTCCTGGGCTCAGTACTTGTGGCTCCTGGGCTCAGTGCTTGTGGCTCCTGGGCTCTGGAGCACAGGCTCAGTAGTGGTGGCGATGAGCTTAGTTGTTCCACAGGATGTGGGATCTTCCTGGACCAGGGATCCAAACTTTACCTCCTGCTTTGACAGGCAGATTCTTTACCCTTAATTTCTTAATTATGTTGTTTCCTTACTTAGAATCATTTCTTCAAGAATTGAATTTTTATTTATTTATTTTTGTTGTTTGGTTTTTAATATTCTCTTTAAAAATGTTCATGTTTGCCATTCAGTTCAGTTCAGTTGCTCAGTCGTGTCCAACTCTTTGTGACCCTATGAATCGCAGCACGCCAAGCCTCCCTGTCCATCACCATCTCCCGGAGTTCACTCAGACTCACGTCCATCGAGTCAGAGATGCCATCCAGCCATCTCATCCTCTGTTGTCCCCTTCTCCTCCTGCCCCCAATCCCTCCCAGCATCAGAGTCTTTTCCAATGAGTCAACTCTTCACATGAGGTGGCCAAAGTACTGGAGTTTCAGCTTTAGCATCATTCCTTCCAAAGAAATCCCAGGGCTGATCTCTTTCACAGTGGACTGGTTGGATCTCCTTGCAGTCCAAGGGACTCTCAAGAGTCTTCTCCAACACCACAGTTCAAAAGCATCAATTCTTCGGCACTCAGCCATCTTCAGAGTCCAACTAGCCGATCACAATTTCAAACACACTATGGACATTTTTTTTTTGTTTATCTATTTTATTTTTTTTAATACTTTATTCTACGTTACAATACTGTGTTGGTTTTGCCATACATTGACATGAATCAGCCACAGGTGTACATGATCTCTGAAGCCCACTCCCACCTCCCATCCCATATTATCTCTCTGGATCATCCCGTGCACCAGCCCCAAGCATCCTGTATCCTGTATTGAACATAGACTGGCGCCTCTAAAAAAACTATTGTTGAGATTTTTTTCAAGTCTATTTATTAGACTTTCCTCAGTTTAATTTTTAGTAGTTTGTTATTAGAAAGTCTTTAATCCTTGTTACAATTATTTTTTATAAAAATTCATTTTATAATTTTTTCTTTTCAGTGGTAATTGAATAGCCAGGCAGAAACACATCGGAGTTGTCCTAATCTATAGAGATAGTACATGAAGATATTTATTTAAAATGTTTCTTACAGATGCTGTAACTATACAGATACTTTGCCAAGGATGAAATAAAATAAGCAAACAGATGCATACCAGACATATGAAATTACAGTGAGAAAATATGAATGATCAAAGCAGTTGGTTCACTATGCTTTGTTTACTAAATTAACAAAAATATAGAATATTTATGGATCAGTTTTAGGCAGACCAGGAGTTTGTGAAATAATTTTTAATATATCAACTAAGGTTTACATAGGAAAAATTATGTGTAAGAGCAGATTTTCAAAGTTGATAAGACTGGTTCATCTTACAAGGAAACTGACAAGCCTATAGAACACAAATGGGGTTTTGGCTGATAATACTGTTTGGAGGGCCACAGGAACCTAACCCCCTATTTCCCTCAGTGGCAATAGATTAGTATTTACCAATTCAGCATTTGCAGGAACTTTATAGTGCACATCTACCATCAGTGATGAGAATCAACTCTGTGTGTGTGTATATTAAAGGAAATGTTGACAATATTAGGTTAAATATTGCTTTACTTCTCATACTTCTCTTATTCAAGTAGATGTAAGATTCTAATTACTTCACGATGGCCATTAGGATAGTAGGGCTGAAACATTTAAAAAAACATATAAATATATATGCAATTTTAACATGAGTCTCTCTTTTTTCATTTGTATTAAAACCACATCAGTTT
>SJYC01046399.1:0-20463 GCA_006408675.1 Madoqua kirkii | reverse complement strand
GAGGTAGAGTATTCACATTTTTCAGAGAAGTCAGAAGCTCTCTAAGTTATAATTAAGAATTTAAAATATGATTCTAGTCAGACAAGAAGGCCATTAGAGAAAGATTATTTAATAAAAGATAATGGAGGAATTGTTAATCATCTGGAAATAGCATTGTTAAATACCTAATACATAACATATATCAAAATAAATTTCGTAGGAAATTGATGTACATGTATAATCTGAAATAAGTGTAGGAATTATTCAAAAATATTTTTTAACTGACAAAAATTCTAAATACCACAGAATCCCCAAAGGAAGACTTTGTATAACAAATTCAATGTGCTCACAAAAACTACTGTAAACAAACCTGAAAGATATAATGGGATGTGATGAGAGTTTTCACGGCTAGATTAAGAGAGGGTAGGTGGAGGATTCAGGAGGAGAATTGAAAAGTCACTAAGAGACCTGTAGTCCCAGGATGAGTACATTGTCACAGCATTTCTGAAATGCTAGCCACACATATCAAAAATTCTAAACTTGTTCATCAAGAGAATCTGCATTTCAGAATGTGTCTCAAGGAAAGAATGAAATGCATACTATATACACACCCCAGCACCCCACACATACAAGTTACACATATGACATCCTTCACACCTTTGCTTATTATAATGCATTATCACTATACCACTAGGAAAGGTAAGTTTTAGCAATCAAAGAGTTACTGAATAAAATTGTTGATCTGTTTTATTGCAGGAAAGCTAAAAGATGGAAATATCAGACAAGAAGGAGGAGGAGCTGAAGAAAGAGAAGAAGACGACGGAGGAAGATGGGGAGAAGGGTGAGGAGGGGAGAGGAACAGAGGAAGAGGAAGAAACAACAGCAGCAAGGGCCAGCTGGAAAACCTCGCAGGAGTTTAGAATGAGCATGGACCGGTTTCCTTAGCAGGTGTAAGAGAAACTGAGAGAACAACTGCAGATAGTGAGCTTAAGATACCTACCTAATTCAGGAATTATGTTTTAAAAATTAAAATTCCAGATATCTGTAGATTAATAATAATTGAATGCATGATCCTTCCAGTATTTGACATGCAAATTATGGGTTTCCATCGATATATGTGATTCTTTAATTAAGCTTATCCAATAAATATTGATCTGCATTTCTATTTGAATTATGGTGCATTTCTAGATTTTTATTGTTTTTTAAAAAACAAGGCAAGAATTTTTGCAACAAACATATAACAAAATGT
This sequence comes from Madoqua kirkii, assembly GCA_006408675.1. Lineage (NCBI taxonomy): Eukaryota > Metazoa > Chordata > Mammalia > Artiodactyla > Bovidae > Madoqua > Madoqua kirkii. Next base: position 19,235 of record SJYC01046399.1, on the reverse strand, counting down.
CCTTCTAGGAGAGTATGGAACACACATTTATATTATCACTGAATATTAATATTATATAAATTGCATTTATTTAATACTCAAAACAGGTCTAAACTTTGCTCTAAGTTTTCAAATTCAAAGAAAAAAAAATAAAGTGCATGAGCCCATGATGTTATCCAGAAAAGAATATGCCATTTCAGTTCTTACCAAACCAATAAATCCTACTTTTCCTTCTCCTTTTATTTCTATTTTTGAGGTAACAAACTTAAATCTGGGGAACCACAAAGAAAGAGTTTCAAACTATCTTGCTTTGATGGAGGTTTTATTTTTATTCTGCTTTTGCTGGGGCTCAATGATGCTCTATTGAATCTTATATTTTTCTTTGTATCACTGAGAAATAAAATGTATCAGATGGACTATAAGTGCAGTTTTATGAGGAAAAGAAACTATATGAAATTGACACTTTCATTCTCAACATATCTCTTATTGTTGTTATTTTGAGCCATAAGTCTGTTTGTTCTACACAGCAACAAGCTGTTTTTGCTGCTGCAAAAACTCAAGAGTCAATATAGTTACAGGAGAGTAAGTCGAATTGTATACCTCCTTGCACATCATGGACTAAATTGTCAATGAAGTAATTCCTAAGAAGCTTTATTATGAGTCCCTGGGTGAGAGGTAGAAAGAACAGCTTGATTTTTCAGGTCCCAGACTGAGTCTCTAGTGCTGGCAGTTACTGCAATCACCTTTTTTTCCTACATAAATATAAAACATTACTGCAAAAGTCATTGGAAAAGAATGAACACAAACCCCACAATCATATTTTCACTGCAGTGCTTTTGGACTAACTGCTCTTGAAGAAATACTTCTTTTTCTGCCTTCATACTGTTATTCTATGTGGCTCTTAAAAATGGTTTTCTTCATTTCTTGCATTGGCACAATTGTTGAATTCTAATGGCAGGGAATCCATGCTCCAAGCCCTTTATTTTTCAAGGTAATAGATGTGGGTGTTCTAAGTCCACCCACCTATCACATACGTTTTCAAGTAAAAGTTAGTAAAAACTCTTGCAGATATTTATTGATATGTTTCAGAATTCATATGGAATGATTGAGTTACTGAGTTTTTCTTCTATCTACTAGAAATGACGATATATTTATTTAGTCAAGTTTAATACCCTAAATAAGGCTCTTCATTTTCACATGCTTAGTTTTTAAAGTTCAGAAATACTCTGAACACTTGTCTAATCCATACAAAAATCTCGACTGATTAAAATAAATCGAACTTGTGTGTGCACTACTGTATTTCATAAAAATACCAATTTTTATGAAAATACCAATACCAATTTCATAAAAATACCAATTTTTCTCAAAAATGACAGTTTTGAGAAAAATTTAAATTTTCAGTGTTTATATGAGTACCTCTACCATCAACAGGGTTTCCCTGGTGTCTAAGATGATAAAGTGTCTGCCTGCAGTGTCTGACTCGGGTTTGATCCCTGGGTTGGGGAGATCCCCTGGAGAAGGAAATGGCAACCCACTCCAGAACTCTTGCTTGGGAGATCCCATGGATGGAGGAGCCTGGTAAGCTACAGTCCACGGCGTCCGACACGACTGAGTGTCTTAATTTTCTTTCTCTTACCACCAACATGTGCTTAGTATTTCTGTTTTGAAGCACTCTGACAAACGCACTATAAAAAAAATAAGAAAACCTTGTTTATTGCCCAGTTTGAATGAATGATGAATAGATAATGGATCAGAAACATGTTTTGGCACCCAATGGTTTTTCCTTTCCTTGTATAAATCCTACCAAAGCAGTTTAATCTAATCAACATGCAGTGATAAAAACATCATTTGGGATTAGCCAAAATTTCTCTTTCTGCCATATAACATGCTCCATGTTAATATACTTTTAATGACATCCATTAAATGCTCTAGTTCTCCTACCTATCACTGGAAAGAATCAGCAATTTGAGGCATTCAATTCAGACCTTTTCTGAAAAACAGAATAATTTCCTGTGCATGCTAGTATGCATAATACTGCCCAACAGTGAGCAAGGTATGCCATTTTTCAGAGATGCTGTGTATACTGCAGTGAATTATTTTACTAAATGTACCACAAATAGCTGAAATATTTAATGGAAGTCCCAAGGAGCTAACATCTCAGACAGTAATTTATCTATGGGGAAAATTTGTGTAAATATTTACAATTCAAACAGCCAAAATTTTATAATAATTAGACTGCAGTGTACACAGGCATTATACTAGTTGTAACGGTAAGACCCTGAGAGAGATCCCCCCACATTGATTGGCAAGATTATGTCCTGTAGTTACAGAGGAATGTGTGGTATGGAGCCCATGTGAAATCACGAAATCCATGTTTTCAACTAACTTAGACCATGCAGATTTCAAGTTGTTTTTACACCTGGTTAAAATATTATTTTTGGATTCTTTTAAATGCCTAATTTAAAAGCTGAACAGCAATTTGGCCTGTAAAACAGCACTGTTATTATAACATTGTGATGAGATAAGATTAAATGAATCAGAAATGATACATTAATTCCACATTACAATATGCATGGGTTTAAACATCAGGAGGGTGAATGTTCTTGGTCTTTAATCAAGGATTTGCTATTTCCAAACATTAAAAAAAAAATAGTTGATGTTTGTCAGAAAAAAAAAAATACTATTTCTAAGCTCACTCATCTCAATTCATTAAAGTATTCTGTGAGTGCAGGGTACAAAGCTAGGCGTAAGCTTTGCTGGTTAATATGCCCGCAGGATATTGCACATGGCTTACAGAGCCAGCCAGTGGCTATACTGAAAAATGGATGAATTTTTATTTCCACGACACTCAATACACATCCCAAACATCTCGTCGATGGCAGCTCACAGCTCCCTCTTTTCAGTTCCCTCTGCTCAGCCTTATCCCATGCCTGAATTCCTAGGTCTGCAGTACATAAAGTTACTATTCAGCTTGCTTATTAAAGTGTTTGGATTCCCATGGAAAAAAAGAAAATCATGTAAACAATTAAAGGTGGGAATGTGTGTCTTCCTTGGGGCTTTCTGGGTGGTGCTAAGTGGTACCACCTGCCAAAGCGGGAGACACAAGAGACATGGGTTTGATCCCTGGGTTGGGAAGATCCCCTGGAGGAGGGCATGGCAACCCACTCCAGTGTTCTTGCCTGGAGAATCCCTTGGACAGAGGAGCCTGGAGGGCTACAGTCCATAGGGCTGCAAAGAGTCATACAAGATTGAAACAACTTACCACACACATATCTTCCTTATTCTCCCATAGTATGAGTATCATGTATACAGGGTCTTTCTGGCGATACAGCACTGAGTTAATATAAGTTAACAGTCTTCAGCTTTGCATATGGTCAGGAAGGAGAGTTATGAGACCTATAGCCAAAAAGTTGCTGTCAAAAAAGAAAAGTGGCTATTTTCCTGGTTATATTTTTCATGCAAAAGCTTCAAAATATTTTTTGAAAATATTAAGTTTGTAATGCATTTTCCCATGCAATAATTCATATTATTAAAATTAATGAAAACTTAAAACCGCATAGTGATAGCTAATAAATGCTTAATGTTTATAATACTTTCAATTGTTGCTGTTGTTCAGATGCTAAGTTGTTTAGATACTAAGATGCTAAGTATCCCAACTTGTTTGAGACTCCACGGATTGTAGCCCACCAGGCTCCTCTGTCCATGGGATTTCCTAGGCAAGAATTGTGGAATGGGTTGCTATTTCATTCTCCAGGGGATCTTCTCAACCCAGAGATTAGACCCACGATTCCTGCATTGGCAGGCAGATTCTTTACCACTGAGCCACCAGGGAAGCCCAATTCTTTCAGTTGCATTGTGTTTTATTAATATCTCTTGAGTTTGGTTGAGACTCCGTTTTGGAAATCCCGCAAATTTTGTCAGTGCATCTCATTCCCTTACATCATTTTGAGAGCCTGCATTCGACTTGACCATTCAACTTAACCATCCTCTAGGATGGGTATACGACTTAGGGTAACTGAAGTAAATCATCTTTCCGGGAAAGGTAATTCATCAGGGGTGGTTGGAGCTGGTTCATTCAGGGTTGTTTTGAGTGTTTTCGTTTGTATCCCTCTGTCGTTTACTCCCTGGCCGGATCTGCTCTATGTGGGGACAGAGACCTGCTGGAAAATAAAGCCAGCAAGACCGAAAGCTAAGACAGGTAGTCAATCTTGACAAATAAATGTAGATAATATAATATCAATTGTATCTTAGACTCATGAAATGGCTTTCCATGAGCATAGATTTGGGGACTGGATAAAAATTATAGTATAGGTACTGAACTGTGTTGCCTACTACTTCCGGCCTTAAGTGAGATTCTACAAGAAAATGTATATACGCCCAAACGGCTCATGAGAAAGAAGAGAAGAAAGAAAATACTTCCAGTTTTCCAGAATCACTGTAGGCTTGTGGTCAGCAACAAATGGTCTTCCCAGGTGGCGCTAGTGGTAAAGAACCCACATGCCGATACAGGAGATTTAAGAAACACAGTTTCTGTCCCTGGGTGGGGAAGATCCCTGGGAGAAGGGCATGGCAACCCACTCTAATATTCTTTCCTGGAGAATCCCATGGACAAAGGAGCCTGGTGGGCCCCAGGTCATGGAACTGCAAAAAGCTGGACACGACTTAAGTGACTTAGCACGCACACAGCAACGAATACATCTAAAGACCTTGAAAATGTGCCTTATATCTTTGGAAGAGTGTGTCACACTCCATGGCCCGGGGACATGGAGGCAGCAACCGCAACAGAGAAAAGATTCTGATGTAGACGGAGACAGAAAAAATATCGAGAAGCTGGCTACCAGTTATTCTGGGTATTTCTTCCTTAACAAAGCCTAAAATTTTTCTTGCTTTGAATTTTTTTCTCTTTTTGAAGTAAGAACTATCAAATCACCCATGCTGATTTGCCATTCGTCTGGCACGACAGACTCAAATAAAGCTTGCCCCTTTCTCTACTGAGAAAAACGTGCCTGTTTCCCTTGAGAGCAGAGGATGCTCGGAACTCAGTATCGGGAGAAGGACCTGCGCCCCCTCCTGGCTGAGGTGCGAAATCACTCGATAGGTCAGCATCCCGGCCTCTGCTGGTGGCGCTGGAGATGCTCTGCTTTGCCCATGCAGTGGACTGTGCCTCTCTCCCTGGATTCATAGACCAGAGAACAAGAGAGTCATCGCCACTTGGATCACCTGAAAAAGATCCCTTCTATCTCATCCCTATGAAAAACAGCCATCTGTTTCCACCGTTGGTTTCACCAGGGGAACTTCAACCTGCTGACATAGGGGCTGCTGTTCTGCTTAAAATAAAACCTTCTTTGATGAACTACTTTGTAATCTAGATCATGATCACAAATAACTGAAGCAAAAGATGAACGTGGAAATCCTTTGGACTTGTCTCCATTTGGAAACTAATGTCCAGAGGTTATTCCAGGAAAGCAGGGATTGTCTGAAGCAGTGGCATACAGCCGTCGTGCCTCGGAGTTTGTCATGGAAGGCATCAAACTCTGTCTCCCTCTTACTTAGCAACACTGGTTATTACTAAGATATAGGAAGAAGGTTTTGCTCATGACTCTCTATTCAATTATATTTATATGCACAAGGAAGTGATCTATACTCATGCCAGTGAAGATATATCTGAGAACAAAGTAATGGTCATAGATTTAAAATATGATGCATTTTGAATGAAAGTGAAGTTGCTCAGTCGTGTCCGACTCTTTGTGACCCCATGGACTGTAGCTTACCAGGCTCCTCTGTCCATGGGATTTTACAGGCAATAGTACTGGAGTGGATTGCCATTTTATACTTGAGACTTATTCAGAGATAACATTATATTCTTAAATGAGTAAATTATAATTACAAATTGTAGCTATGAATCATATTTTTAATTTTAAAAAATCTGCCTCGGTTTTAAGTTTAAAATGCATCAACTTTTTACTTGCTTTATGAATGCAATGTTAATGATAGATTCGTTGTTAATAAACAAAAGATTTTTCAGCTCAATATGTCTTTTGTATAGTGTCCCATTCAACCTTCTTACCCTTCTTAACAATATGTGTTTAATCTCCTTCATCAACAAAAATATTACCTTAATTGTTTTCTTTTCTCCAAGAACATTCATCCCAGCCTCATAGTATAAAAATGAAAATTTAATCTTTCTCTCAGGGATGGAGTTCAGAGTATACTTTGGCCCACCTTCACTGAGATATTTTAGAGTCACCCAAAATAAAGGGACATATCCATCTATATAAATAAATTGTGGTATATAGAATATGACCTGGAGATGTTTTTGAATAGAGGGCTGAAAGCCTAAGCATGGACTGATACATATATTCCACAAACACTAGACATACCGCCTCACTTGGTAGCCAATATCTGCCTCCTCAGAGAACGCCACTGGAGGACACAGGACTGCAGCTGCCAGCCCCCTGAGGGTGTTTTCCTTTCCTTTCTCTATCTCCCTGGACTAAACGAGGGTTTCACTGAACTAGGGAGCATCCCTGTGTATCTGTGGGGCTCAGCCTCTTCAGTCCCGCCTGGCTCTTTGCAGTCCCATGGACAACGGCCCTCCAGGCTCCTCTGTCCGTGGATTCTCGTGGCAAGAACACTGGAGTGGGTTGCCATGCCCTCCTCCAGGGGATCTTCCCGGCCCAGGGATCGAACCTCCTTCTCCTGCGTCTCCTGCACTGACAGGGGTGTCCTTTACCGCTAGTGCCGCCTGGGAAGCCGTACTCAGCGAATCCTAACTAATGTCACCTCTTCATTTTTCCAGTCTTACTCTCCAAACTGATCAGTGTATTTTCTCTTAAAACTTTTTCTTATTAAAAACAAAAACAAAAACAAAAAACAAAAAACCAAGACTCAGTGGATCCATTGTCTGAAAAACAGCGACTCGAGTTTTAAACTTGCCCTAGAACAATTTTTGGTATAACTTTTCTCCAGTTTGTGGATCGCCCAGCCGGGGCTCTATGGTGAGGCTATTGTCTCCAAGAGGACTTTGCCACACGCCACGCCTCCACGGGATTGCAAAGGGTCATGACTGAGAGACTGAAGAACACCAACAAAGAACAGTCTCTACGATCTGGCTTCTGCCTGTTTTAGTGATATCACTTTTCCCCAGAGTTTCATCCAGAATGAATTACTCGCCATGATTGAAAACGCCATGATCTCTTGTGCCCAGGTGTCAGGACACAGACAATCCTTACTGCCTTTTCACAGCTCTGACCTCTGCAGCAACATGGGTGAACCCATCTTCCACATTTCTCAGCTGATATCACCACCCCTACAATTCCCAATCCCTGATTTCTGCTGGGCACAATGCTCCCGTAAGTATACATGGCTTTGTGACTATATGTCTATCTATTAGCCACAAAAAAAATGCATCTACCCAGCACCCAGCTGATTTCAGAGGATCACTAAGTGGTTTTGAACGTCTAAGATTTTGGCATATCAAATTTGTAGAATCAAAGTTGAAAAAAAAATTGCAAAGACTAAAAAAGACTTCAGATATACTTGTAAAAAATAAATAACATTGCCTTATTGCTGGCTGAAATATAGTGCTTATTTTCTGTTAATAACACAGGACTATTTCCTAGCCTTCCAGGAAGTGACAGCAGTTGAACATTATTTTTCTGTGAGTAAGGTTCAGTGATACATTGACAATAATTTCCTGAAATGTCAAGTGTTTAGGTCTTTACATATTTTTTGTTGGGAATTAAATTATTCCTTTAAAATGCCAAATGCACCTTTGAATGTTGTGCCCTTAACCTAATAAGTTTTTTAGTTTTTATTCCTTAGCATTTGTGTGTACAAAAAAAGGAGTTCAGGCATCAGTGTCTCATATTAGAAGGGTAAGCTTTGGGGTACTGAATGTGTTCCGTCTCTCATTGCTTCCTGACATGGGTCCATTTGCATATTATCTAACCTTTGTGATTCCCATGTTAATTTTTATATGATTTATTTCATCAAGACAACAAATTGACCTACTTTTGAAAAAGGATAATATGTACTTAAATCAATGTAATTATAATACCTGGGGGGGAAAAGCAAGCAGCAGCTCATTCTCACCTTTTTTTTTTCTTCTAAGAATTGCATGGTGGGAAGTTCTTGGTTGTCCAGTGGTTAGAATTTGGGGATTTCACTCCTGGGTCCTGGGCTCAATCCTTGATCAGGTAACTAATTCCAGAAATCGCAAAGTATGGCCATGAAAAAGAAAAAAAAATATATGGCATAGGAATCAAGCTTATAGCAAGGGATTCATTTGGGAACTTTCCATGTCTTCAGATGAGGCTCTTTCAAACATTTCCATGAAATAACTTGCAGTTGGGGTTCAGAAAACAGCGTGGCCGTAGGTGATTTCCCCCTTGAGAATTAGGGTTTCCCTGACTCCACCTCGCACCGCCGCCGGTCCCCAGCAGTGCGGGCCCGCACCATCTGCACGTCAGTGGCTCTGCTGGTTTCTGTGAAGGTGTAGGCGTCGGCCTGTGCTCAGTCGCCAGCTGTGTCCGACTCTTTGTGACTGACCCCATGGACCGTTGCCCACCACGTGCCTCTGTCCACGGGATTCTCCAGGCAAGAATCCTGGAGTGGGTTGCCATTTCCTACTCCCAGGGAGACATCTGCCTAGACAGTATGTTAAAAAGCAGAGATATCACTTTGCCGGCAAAGGTCCCCCTAGTCAACACTATGGTTTTTCCAGTAGTCAAATAGAGATGTGAGAGTTGGACCATAAAGAAGGCTGAGCACTGAAGAACTGATGCTTTCCAATTGTGGTGCTGGAGAAGACTCTCGAGAGTCCCTTGGACTGCAATGCGACCAAACCAGTTAATCCTAAAGGAAATCAACACTGAATATTCTGTGAAAGGACTGATGCTGAAGCTGAAGCTCCAATGCTTTGGCCAGCTGATGCAAAGAGCCAACTCACTTGGAAAAGATGCTGGGAAAGACTCAGGGCAGGAGGAGAAGTGGGTGACAGAAGATGAGATGCTCAGATAGCATCACCAAGTCAATGGACAGGAATTTGAACAAACTCTGTGAGACAATGAAGGACAAAGGAGCCTGGCATACTGTAGTCCACGGGGTCACAAAGAGTCAGACATTACTTAGCAACTGAAACAGCAAGCGTCTGCCTGCCCAGCGTGGTCATGATGACCCACGAGTGCCTTAGGTAGACTTCTAGTAAACAGCACGCTCCTGCTTTTGCTCCTAGGGGAACTGGGGCTTGTCTTCTGTGGCTCCAGTGTCCTCCCCTCAGCACATCAGGCAGGTTGGCTCTCCATGCCCTCTGCCTATACTATGACTGGGGGCAAAGATATCTTTCCCCAAAGATAGAAATTGCCTACTGCTGCTCACACATTTATGGGATATTTTGCAAAGAAATAAATTGCACCCTCTCGCAGTTGGAAGTTGGCTTCATAATTTTTTTACCATGAAGAGAATGCCTGCCTCATAGCATTGCTGTGAAAGTTAAATAAACAAAAATGCAAAGCTTCTTAAACTTAAAATTTAAAAACGTGTTGAAATTTGGTTCATCCCCAACACTTTTAATAATAGTTTGACTGGCAAAAATTGCAAGTGCATGCAAGAGGTTCTTCAGAAAAAGTATGATACATTTACTTTTCCCTTTAATTTGGCAGATATTTTTCTATAGAAGTAAAATTATAGCTCTATATAATTTCATTGTCTATATTTTAATTATGAAAACTAAATGAAAGGCATTCAGGTTTTAATTCTACTTCTAGAATCAATATTCATCACAATTTTTACTGCTAGTTTGAATTAACCTTCGAACAAATGAAGGGAAACAATATTTTAAAACTTTCAGAAAATTAATGATATTTAAAGACATGTTGCTGTTTATTTCACACTGAAGTATATTGAATCTAGAACGGGAAGAATAATATTCTAGTATATTAAACAGAAGAAAGAGAAAATACTTCCTAAGCCATCAAATATCCACAATTTATTAAAGAAAATATTGAAGATTTTTAAACTTGGCATTCTCTACCAAAGACCAAGATAGATGTGTATAAGAGACAGTTTGAATGTTGTGCCCTTAACCTAATAAGTTTTTTAGTTTTTATTCCTTAGCATTTGTGTGTACAAAAAAAGGAGTTCAGGCATCAGTGTCTCATATTAGAAGGGTAAGCTTTGGGGTACTGAATGTGTTCCGTCTCTCATTGCTTCCTGACATGGGTCCATTTGCATATTATCTAACCTTTGTGATTCCCATGTTAATTTTTATATGATTTATTTCATCAAGACAACAAATTGACCTACTTTTGAAAAATGGTTTAATTTTAATATCTGAAGGCTAACAGAAATTAGCTCTTCTATTATGACAACTTCAACTAATAAGAGGAGATAACAAAGTGCTCTTCCTTTTGATCTTTTACCCCCTACAACTTAGTGATGATTAGATCTTTACACATAGATAGAGCAGTGAGATTAATGCCCATTTAAGACGTTTGTACATGTGTGCCATGTTGCTTCAGCCATGTCCAACACTTCGTGACTCCATGGACTGTAGCCCGCCAGTCTCCTCTGTCCATGGGATTCTCCAGGCAGAATCTGGAGTGGGTTGCCAGGCCCTCTTCCAGGAGGACCTTCTATTGACGCATAATGTATTTCTATTGATTGCTTCATATATATATATATGCACACATAGATTTATAATTTGAATTTCTTTAAACTTTCTTTGTGCTGTCAACTTTAGGAAAAGTATCCCAGTGTACTGTTTTGGATTGGAATCACTCAGAGATTAACAGCCATATTGATCTAGAAATCGTTAAAGGTAATTTTCCCATTTGTAGGGACGGGGGTGGGACAATGTCTTAACTACATCGGTTTGATTATAGAAATGAATAAAGTATTCTCTAAATAAAAATAAAATAAAAAAAAAAACTTCAAATGTATAGAAGGCAGAGCAGGGTGGTGGAGAAAGAAAGCAAGTAAGCCCCGATGACTAGCCAAGACTGTTTCTCTGTCTTTCCTTTTGCCGACGCTTCTGTCCTCAGACATTTGCACAACACACACACAGCAATCGGAGTAATCAGAGACACCACGCTCTGATCTCAGGCTCTGAAATGCCCGTGTTTCGGTCAGATGTGTCTCTTGGCACTGCAGCAAGGGAGGAAATGAAGAACCAAGCGGAGAAGAAGCCGTGATGGATTCTGGGGTGAGGGCAAGCAGAGTTTACTTGTGCCCTAGGCTTTTCTCCCTGGGTGGACTTAATCTTAAACATATTATGGGATACAGCTTGGAGTTTCTACATAGTAAACATTTCCACTTCTAAACAGCTGCATTTGTGTTGGCACAGTTCTCAATCAATTTGATACACTATCCAGTTGGGCAGAGAATGCAGAATTTGGTCCAGAGGGAAAATAACATTTTCAAATGGTTCTCTGCTTTTGATATTTTTAAAATGGAATCAGTGGATTAGGCTAAACCTGCCACCAAAATTCTGAGGATGTAGTACTATTCCTGTGGCTTAATAATGCTACTGATTTTCTCAGAGGAATAGTTTTGATGCTTCCTTTTAGAAACAGATTTAAATGTAACTAACAAATCTAGCCATGTGAGGCTTAACAAGAATCTCAGTAAGGTAAAACATAGACTCATTAAACTGGATTAGTTTAAATCACTTATATTTTGAACTACTCATCACTGATATTTCTAAGATTTGTAAAGATATTTAATAAGACTGAATATATACTTATGATTGCTTTAATGAAATTATTTAATATATAAGGCTGAATTCCTGGTAACTAAATGAAGTCATATAGAGATCTTATTAGAAAATATGTACATAAAAATTTACCAAATTTTTGAAGAATACACACAACGAAAATCTCTAGGTCTGGCCAGCATATTGCAACCCTTATGTATAGTTAAAAATTATCTTCCTTTAAAGTCTGTTCTGAATTTTATTCTTATATCACATCAACTCTGGATGCTCAATTTTCATGGCAAATACTTGATCCGCATTTAGCTTTCCTTAAATTTACTGTTGTAAATTAGACTCATAAACGCCAGTTATCCCAAACATACTTAAAAGTTTTCACATAACCAAACTGACCATTGATTTTTAGATTAAAATTTTCCTCAATTAAAGTTAAATAAAGTGAAAAATTCAGTTGCTCAGTTTTACTATTTGCATTTTAAAATTGCTAGCAATGATGTTGATGGCTATCGTATTTGACAGATGGTTATCTAGTATACCCTTTCAAAAACCTATTTTTAAGATCAAGGAGAAACAGCACTGAGGATTAGCTAACACAACTTTCCAAAATTAATATCTTCAAATTAGTTTTTAAGGCTAAATATATAAACGCACCAGTGAATTTGGACATTGTTAGTTGGGCAACATCATATATTAAGCTCTATAATATAAATTAATATTCTTGATTTGGAGAGGCAAAATGCTTAAACTGGTTATTCAGATCAGTAGAGCAAGTATGCACAAAATTAAGTCTAAAAAACATTTTGGTATTAATGCAAAAGTAAACCTTAGTATAACAAGAGAGGATGTAATTCTGACAGTAATGGAAATAACATAGGAAGCAAAGCACATTTGAGATTTTGTAAATAGGTCAGTAACAGCCAAGAAGAAGGGATCTCACGTGTCTTCTGTTTTCTCTTCCTCTATTTGTAGGGGGCTACAGGATTTTCAGTTGTCTGCAGACAGTACTGTTTTTTCACAATGGTTGTTTGACTCACAGTCAGCCTGCCTGTTAGAGACTGGGCAAAATCGCATCATTTATGTGAGAAGAAAAGGGAGCTAACAGGTCAGAATTACACCAAAGAGAATTTTCTGGACTCAGACACAACTTGGCGTGTTTACTTTGGATGCCTGGGAAAAGTCTGAGGAGTCTTAATTTTGAAAAACTGTCTTTTATATATATTTTTACATTTCTGCATTATTAAAAACAGAATCGCAGACTGCCCCATCGTACAATACAGTAAGTTCCCTACCTGTGAACAAGTTCCATTCCGAGAGCACGTGTGAAAGCCCCATTTGTTCGTTAAGTCCAACGGACACAACCTATATAGTATTGTACTATAATAAGCTTCTAATATTTTTCACAGAGATTATAAAAACCATATTAATAATAAGAGAAAACACAAAAATAAAACATTTTTAATCTTCAAATTCAGTAGCTTGCAAAGTACAGTTCAGTTCAGTTCAGTCACTCAGTCGTGTCTGACTGTTTGTGACCCCATGAATCACAGCACGCCAGGCCTCCCTGTCCATCACCAACTTCCGGAGTTTACTCAAACTCATGTCCATTGAGCTGGTGATGCCATCCAGCCATAACATCCTCTGTCATCCCCTTCTTCTCCTGCCTCCCCAGTCCCTCCCAGCATCAGAGTCGTTTCCAATAAGTCACCTCTTTGCATGAGGTGGCCAAAGTATTGGAATTTCAGCTTTAGCATTAGTCCTTCCAAGGAACACCCAGGATTGACCTTCTTTAGGATGGACTGGCTGGATCTCCTTGCAGTCCAAGGGACTCTCAAGAGCCTTCTCCAACACCATAGTTCAAAAGCATCAATTCTTGGGCACTCAACTTTCTTCACAGTTTACCTCTCACATCCATACATGACCACTGGAAAAACCATAGCCTTGACTAGACAGACCTTTGTTGGCAAAGTAACGTCTCTGCTTTTTAATGTGTTATCTAGGTTGATCATAACTTTCCTTCCAAGGAGTAAGCATCTTTTAATTTCATAGCTACGGTCACCACCTGCAGTGATTTTTGAGCCCCCCAAAATAAAGTCTCACACTGCTTCCACTGTTTCCCCATCTATTTCCCACAAAGTGACGGGACGAGGTGCCATGATCTTCGTTTTCTGAGTGTTGAGCTTTAAGCCAACTTTTTTGCTCTCCTTTTTCACTTTCATCAAGAGGATTTTTAGTTCTTCTTCACTTACTGTCATAAGGGTGGTGTCATCTGCATATCTGAGGTTATTGATATTTCTCCCAGCAATCTTGATTCCAGCTTGTGTTTCTTCCAGCCCAGCATTTCTCATGATGGACTCTGCATAGAAGTTAAATAAGCAGAGTGACAATATACAGCCTTGACGTACTCCTTTTCCTATTTGGAACCAGTCTGTTGTTCCATGTCCAGTTCCAACTGTTGCTTCCTGACCTGCATACAGATTTCTCAAGAGGCAAGTTAGGTGGTCTGGCCTTTTATATTTTTACTGCAAAGTACAGTAGGGCAGCACAAAAGCTGGCACTCAGGGGCTGGCACTGAGTGAACAGGCAGGAAGAGTTACAGACTGGAAAAGGCAGAGGAAGTGGCAGACAGCAGAGCTGAAGTCTTTGAGACAGAGGGCAGGCTGCAATCTGATGTGATGACACAGGTTCCAGCTCCTTGCTAGGACCAGATGCATGTTCATATCTTTGAAATTTCACAACTTGAAGGTTTGTATGTAGGAGACTTAACTATATTACTGTAGTAATAGTAATACACTTACTATATTAGCTTCATTGAATAATGACGTTAATTTACAATGATGTTTGTATAGTCAGTGCTCTTGGCATATAGAGATGGAGTCTTCTTCTGAAGTCAGGCAAAACTGCCACCCAGAGTTAAATATTTGATCTCCTTAAGCTCAGTGTTGTTCTGCTTTCATTTCATGCACTGAGTATGAAAGTGAAAGAGGAGAGTGAAAAAGCTGGCTTAAAACTCAATATTCAAAAAAATGAAGATCATGGCATCCGGTCCCATCACTTCATGGCAAATAGATGGGGAAACAATGTAAACAGTGAGAGACTTTATTTTTATCAGCTCCAAAATCACTGCAGATGGTGACTGCAGCCATGAAATTAAACTTGCTTACTCCTTTGAAGAAAAGCTATGACTAACCTAGACAGCATATTAAAAGGCAGAGACATTTTTCTGTTGACAAAGGTCTATCTAGTCAAAGCTACAGTTTTTCCAGTGGTCCTGTATGGATGTGAGAGTTGGACTATAAAGAAAGCTGAGTGCTGAAGAACTGATGGTCTTGAACCATGGTGTTGGAGAAGACTCTTGAGAGTCCCTTGTACTGAAAGAAGAGCCAACCAGTCAATCCTAAAGGAAATCAATCCTGAATATTCATTGGAAGGACTGATGCTGAAGCTGATGTTCCAATACTTTGGCCGCATGATGCAAAGAACTGACTCATTGGAAAAGACCCTGATGCTGGGAAAGATTGAAGGCAGGAGGAGAAGGGGATGACAGAGGATGAGATGATTTGATAAAGTCCCAGATTCAATGGAAATGAGTTTGAGCAAGCTTGAGAAGCTAGTGATGGAGAGGGAAGCCTGGTGTACTGCTGTCTATGGGTTTGTAAAGAATCAGGCACGACTGAGCGACTGAACGAACTGAATTGAGTATGAAGGTGTCGCTTGTGCATCTCTGTATCACCTCACGGGATTCAGAGGTTTCCAAGCATCAAGGTCTTTTACTATGAGTCATCTTTTCACACCAGGTGCCCAAAGTATTGGACCTTCAGCTTCAGCATCATTCCTTCTAATGAATATTCACTGTAGGTGGTGATTTGATGCAAAACTGATGGCTCATGGGTAAAGAAACTGCCTGTCAGTGGTTAAGACTCTGCCTACCGATGCAGGATACATAGCTTCTATTCCTGGATTGGGAAGATCTCTGGTGAAGGAAATGACAACCCATTCCAGTATTCTTCCCTGTGAATTCCTATGGACAGGAGAACGTTGCTGGCTAAAGGCCACGGGGTCCAAAGAGCTGGACATGCCTGATCAGCTAAACAACAAACATGGAGGAGTTTGAAAGGAGTCAGAGTGGAGAAAAGTGGTCTTAAAGTGATAATTAGTAGAACAAACTGTGCAAAGAGTGAGTTAATATCTTTGGAATCCATGTTATAGAAAACAATTGGGAATAAAGGTGGGAGCAATGGCAGTTAAGCAGAGATGGACTATGGACAGATCCGGCTAAAACACATTTTACTGATTGATGTATACAACATAGTTTCTGTTTTATTTTTTAAAGAAAGACCTAATTTATCAAATCACGAGATGTGTCACATTCCCCAGGCTTGGATTTCAGGATGCCTTTGATAAACCGTTTATCCTGGATCAATGAACCACATTTCCATAAGGAATATCACAGTGAGGCTGAGTAGCAGCTGCTCCCCTTTACACGGGGCGTGTATCCCTCCCCCACCAGACACATTTAAGTTCTTACCCATCCTTCCTCACTCTGGGAAGAAATCTGCATTTATGATTATTGGTGTAAACTCTTCAATAGCAAATTAAAGATGTGAGGTTTATTTCCATAGGCCAGAGACATGTTTGGCTTTCCAGCTGGTACAGTGGTAAAGAATTTGCCTGCCAATGCAGGGTACGCCTGAGATGAGATGAGATTCTTGGTTGGGAAAATCCTTTGGAAAGGGAAATGGCAACCCACTCCAGTATTCTTGCCTAGGAAATCCCACAGACAGGGGAGCCTTGCAGCCTATGGTCCCTGGGGTCACAAAGAGTCAAACTAAACTGAACTACTGAGCACACACGCACACACACACACACACACACACACACACACACACGTTTGGCAATGGGTGGTAAGTAGCTTCAAGATTCCATTGTTTGCCATTTATGGAATGAATTTTAGGTTATGGGGATAGTGTGGATGGGAAAGAATAAGTTTGTGGCCATAGTAACGATAACATTGAGAGAGAAAATGTGATCTGAGTATAATTCAAAGGTAACATAGACTTTTCTAGTTCTCCTACTAAGATGAGGGTGGGAGGAAATGGAAGGGTCCTAAATTCACTGAAAGTTTGAGCCCAAGAGAAGGGAAAATAGAAGTGCTGTGAACAGACTGAGGGTTTGATGATTTTGGAGGAAAGATGAGTTTATATTTTCACACCTGAGCTGCTGAAACACATCAGAGTATTTCCATGGAAGGCTGACAGGTGTGAAATTGAGGTGATCACTGAAACAACAGAGCTGAGTAAAATGGGAAATAGGATATTGCTTTGAATAATGCTTACATCTAGTGGGGAGAAACAGAAAGTAGTGAGAAGAGCTAAAACGAAGGGGCCTGAGTGAAGAGAGGATCCATCCAGAAGGGGATGGTGAAGACAAGCAAACTCAAAGGCTAAATCACAGCAGATGATACAGGGACTTCCAAGAGGATGGGCACAGAGATGCATGCCATGGAGGACACAGACAGGGGTGATGCAGAAATTGACATGGGGCGCTCTAGCTCATTCACGTCATAGATGGGGCATAAATGTAAAGTGAGAGTGGAGATCATCAGTACAAAGTACTTTTATGCATCGAGGTAGGAAGGAAAATAGTGACATAGGACAGTGTGTTGAGTCAGGAGCAGGTTTCTGGGAAGAATTTTATAGGAGTTTCATAGTATCCACTTTTTCTTGCAACAATCCTACCAGCATGGTTTCTAATGTTCCCTCAGAGATAGTGCCCAATTATTATACTGTACCACACTCGAGAGGTAAAGAATCTACATGCAATACAGGATACCCCGGTTTGATTCCTGGATGAGGAAGATCCACTGGAGAAGGGATGGCTACCCACTCTGCTTTTCTTGGGCTTTCTGGGTAGCTCAACTGGTAAAGAGTCTGCCAGCAAAGCAGAAGACCTAGGTTCAGTCCTTGGGTTGGGAAGATGCCCTGAAGGAGAGCACGGCGACCCATTCCAGTATTCTTGACTGGAGAATCTCATGGACAGAGGAGCCTGGGGGGCTACAGTCTATGGGGTTTCAAAGAGCTGGACACCAGTGACCGACTAAGCACAGCACAGCACCACACTCAAGGAAGCTATAGCTCCCCATCAAGTATTCTTAGCTTCTTTGTGGTTCTTTATATGCTTCCCACTCTACGTAACACTGCCTAATACCATATATGACATATTCTGTATTCTCAGGTCAGAAGGAAAAAAGAAAAAACAAGATACTCAAAAGCCAAATTCTCATGCAAAAAGGGAAAGGTCTTGTTAAGTTTTGCCCCACACTCTGTATGTGTATCCTGGTCTCTATAGTGATGTATAGATAATGTTAGCCATGGTAATATGGAGTGACTGTTTTGCTCTATTCTTTATTTTAAGATTTATTGAATTTATTACAATACTGCTTCTGTTTTATGTTTTGGTGTTTTGGCCACCAGGCATGTGAGATCTTAGTTCCCTGACCAGGGATTGAACCTGCATCCCTTGCATTGGAAGGTGAAGTCAACCACCGACTGCCAGGGAAGTCTCTGCTTCATACTTTGAATATTATATTTATTTAGTTATAGTGAATGTACATCTTTTTATCAAAAGGATAAAGCATATATATGCATGTATTCATGGTGAATGAATTCTCATCAGACAGTGTTTTGTACTTCTGACCATGGGGCTAATGCAACAAAGAGAAATATTACATGTAGTCTTTAATGGGATACAGAAATAGAAACTATTTCCAGATGATTTATTTATATGCATGCCATTATAAGCTTGCAATCTTATAATTAATAAAGCCTTACAAATCTGACTGAGGGACTATGAGAGAGAATTTAAATTGAAAAAGAGGCCAAGAGTTGAAACATGAGCCACTGAAGGGGCAAAAATACAGGAGAGAAAGGAAGCCTCTGCCAAGCTGACTGAAGTGACCAGGCAGTTAGAAGGAAACTAAGTGAAGTGAGGCTTTCTGCCAAGGAAGGAAAGACACAAATATTTCCAGGGGGAAGGAAGGGTCCCATGTCAAAGATGAGGACTGTAAATTGCACTTAGCAACAGGAATTTCAGTGGTAACCTTAGTGAATCCCTTTTCATGGAGCAGGTTTAGAAAAAACGGCCTAATTCAAATAAGGTTAAAAAGTTTGGACATCTTGAGCATGTAAAGTGTTTGCAAAAATAAATCCCTTTGGGGCCAGCAGAAAGATGAACCTTGGCTTCTGGAAGCAGAAAAACCAACTGATGCTAAAGAAGACCCTTGAATTATTACATAAGGAAGAACTACCCTTTATTTTTAGGTAGCTAAAATAGACATCTACTTATCAATGATACAAGGTAAAAATAAAAAGCAAAATAAGACAGTAGGGTTATACTCAGAATGATAAGATTTTATAATGACTATGTTAGGATAGATTTGAGAGATTCTGCTGCCTAAAAATTAAGCTAAAACCTATCAAAGAAAA
Organism: Madoqua kirkii; assembly: GCA_006408675.1. NCBI lineage: Eukaryota > Metazoa > Chordata > Mammalia > Artiodactyla > Bovidae > Madoqua > Madoqua kirkii. The sequence continues at coordinate 65 of SJYC01046399.1, read as the reverse complement.
TAATGGAAAATATGGCTGTATATAAATATACCAGAAAATCAAAATTTCAAAAAGTTTTAAAATGA
>SJYC01046398.1:0-13141 GCA_006408675.1 Madoqua kirkii | reverse complement strand
GAATAGTCCTTTCAGTTGTCCTCGGAAACTGAATATCCACATCAAAAAGAATGAATTTGGACCCCTACCTCATACTAAACACAAAAATTAACAGAAGAAAAATAAGAAAAGGAGAAAGTGGAGGAGGAGGGGGAGGAGGAAGAGTGGGGAGGATGAGATTAGGCCTGAGAGCCTTCTGAGGTAATTCTTATGCTAAACAAGAGAGAAAACCTGAGGGGCAAAAGAAACCTCCCTGGGTTCTCTCAAAGTAATTTGGCAAAGACTGAAATTTCTGAAGACTAGGTGGGAGCAGAATAAAAGAAATATTCCCTTATTAGTCATTCAGGTTTTTGAAACATGAAAAATTGGTAATTGGCAGATGAAAAATAAACTCAGGAAAGAATATCATTGATTTAAAAATTAAGTTTTTGACTTGCTGTCTAGACAGGAAAGATGAAAAATAAGAAGTAAACCACTACTTTTTCTACAGCATCCTGCCGCTTTTCTTGATTGGAGTAATGGTTGTAATTCTATTAGCATCATTCACTTTTGCTAGCAGCTATTGATATTCTACTATGTGAATGATAAATAACTGGTAACAGACTGGATGTAAAAGCAGGATTTAGAAGAGGCAGAGGAACTAGAGATCAAATTGACAACATAGAAAAAGCAAGGATCATAGAAAAAACAAGGGAATTCCAGAAAAAAAAAACCCATCTATTTCTGCTTCATTGACTATGCTAATGTCTTTGTGTGGATCACAAAAAAAATGCGGAAAATTCTTAAAGACATGTGAATATCGGACTACCTAACCTGCCTCCTGAGAAAGCTGAATGCAGGCCAAGAAGTAACAGAACAGGATATGGAACAGCAGACTAGTCCCAAACTGGGAAAGGAGTACATCAAGGCTGTATATTGTCACCCTACTTATTTAACTTATGTGCAGGGTACATCATGCTAAATGAGAGGTAAGAGAAGAGAGTTGGAACATAAAGAAGGCTGAGTGCCAAAAAACTGATGCTTTCAAACTGTAGTGCTGGAAAAGACTCTTGAAAGTCCCTTGGACAGCACGAAGATTAAACCAGTCAATCCTAAAGGAAATCAACTTTGGCCACCTGATGTGAAGAGCTAGCCCACTGGAAAATTCCCTGATGCTGGAAAAGATTGAGGGCAGAAGGAAAAGGGGCAACAGAGGATGAGATGTTTGGATGGCATCACCAACTCAATGGACATGAGTTTGAGCAAGCCCCGGGAGATAGTGAAAGACAGGGAAGCCTGGCACGCTCCAGTCCATGGGATTGCAAAGAGTTGGACAGGACTTAACGACTGAACCATATCAATGGATTACGTGGGTTTGGTGTCAAGTTGGGAAAACGTGAATACTCAGGCACAGTACTGTTTGACAAAATGTGCTGGCAAGGATGTAAAGGAAAAGGAACTCTTGTGCACTGTTGATGGGAATGAAAATTGGTGCAGCCACAATAAAAAACAATATGAAGGATCTTCCAAAAACTAAAAATAGAACTATCATATGATCCAGCAATTCCATTTCTGGGAATTTATCCAAAGAAAACTAAAACACTAATTAGAAAAGATATAAGCATTCCCATGTTCATTGTAGCATTATTTACAATAGCCAAGATATTTGAGAAACCTGATGTCTATCAATGGAAGACTAGATAAAGATGATAGATGATGTCTATCAGTGGAAGATAATAGATAAATGGACTACTAGTCAGCTACAAAAAAAGAAGGAAGTCTTGCCATATGCAGCAGCATGGATGAAATTTGTGGTTCTATGCTAAGTGAAATGTCAGACACAGATAAATATCATATGATCTCATTTATATATGAAATTAAAAATAAAGCAAAAACAAACCAAGCTCATAGACTCAGAACACTGATTGATAGCTGCCAGAGGCAGAGGGTAGAGTTGGGCAAAATGGATGAAGGGGGGTCAAAAGGTACAAACTTTCAGTTATAATATAAATGAATCTTGGGGATATAATGTACAGATGGCAACTATAGTTAGTTAAAAATACTGGATTGTATATTTGAAGGTTGCCAAGAGAGTAAACATAAAAGTCTTCATCATAAGAAAAACATTTTTTGTAACTATATGTGGTGACTAGGCTTATTGTGGTGATAATTTTGTAATATATACAAATATCACATCATTATTATACACCTGAAACTAATATAGTGTTATATGTCAATTACACTTTAATTTTTTTCCCCAAAAGTTTATTTTCCAATGTGTTGGTTGATCAAAAAGTATTGTGTGTGTGTTTTTTTTTATTTTTATTACTTTCATTTGCCACTTAGGATTGTCATGTCTTTGAATGTAAATGATCTGTGGTTTTTATATTTTATATTGATTCATGTGTTCTTTAAAAAATCTTTATATTGCCAGTTAACTCTTTAATACTCATGTCTTGTTTGACATTTGAAGGTATTAAATACCTCAGATAATCACTGTAGTGGTTTAGTTGGTGAGTCGTGTGTGACTCTTGAGACCCCATGGACTGTAACCTGCCAGTCTCCACTGACCATGGAATTCTCTAAGCAAGAACACTAGAGTGGGTTGCCATTTCCTTCTCCAGGGGATCTTCCTGACCCAGGAAGACAGATTCTTTACTGACAGAGCTACAAGGGAAGCATAATCACTGTCAAATAAACACTGTGGCAGATACTGTTGCCTTGCCCATATCCTGTCCACACTCATGTCTTTACAATGAAGGTTGCCTTTATGAACTTCTCAACTTTCTGTCTGAGGAAACTTTTGATTTTGTTTCTTGCTATAGGATAGGAGTACATGCATTTTTTCCGCCTACTCTGTGTGGCTTATGGTACTTAGTTCACCAACCAGGGATTGAACCTGGGCCCTTGGCAATGAAAGCATAGAGACCTAACCACTGGACTTCCAGGGAATTCCTAGAAGCACACTTATTTCCAGTCAGAGCAAGCCAAAAGTGTTAGAGAGATATTTCCCTTAGAAAAACTAATAAGTGATGGGAATGAGTGGCTAAATACAGCAGTTTCCTATACCTTAGTTGATATAACTCTAAGATGCATTTACTATTTCCCAGAGTTGTCCAACTGGGTGAATTCCAATTGTGCAACTATGTTGGCTTCTTTCTGTTCTTCATTATTCTTTCTCACTACCATATTTACTTCATTTTAAAATGTTTATTTTTTTAAATTGAAGTAGAGATGATTTGCAATGTTTCAGGTGTATAGCAAAGGGATTCAGTTATACATACACACATCTATTGTTTTTCAAATTATTTTGCTTTGTAGTTTATTGCAAGATATTGAATACAGTTTCCTGTGCTATACCATAGGTCCTTGTCATTTATATATTTTATATATAGTAGTTTGTATTTGTTAATCCCAAATTTAACCCTCTCCTCTTTTTCCTTTGAGAAATCAGTTTGTTTTCAAAGTCTGTGAGCCTGCTTCTGTTTTGCAGATAAGCTCATTTGTATTTTTAGATTCCACGTATACATAATACCTTATGGTATTTATCTTTCTCGGTCTGATTTATTTCACTTAGTGTGATAATCTCTAGGTATATCTGCATTGCTGCAAATGATATTATTTCATTCTTTTTTAGGGCTGAAAATGTTTTGTTGTTTATAGCTACCAAATCTTTTATCCATTCATCTGTCAATGGACACTTAGGCACTGCAATGTCTTGGCTGTTGTAAATAGTGCTGCTATGAACACTGGGGTGCATGTATCTTTTCTAATTAGAAATTTCTTTGGATATATGCCCAGGAGTGAGATTGCTGGATTATATGGCAACTATTTTTAGTCTTTTAAGGAACCTCCATACTATTCTCTGTAGTGGCCACACCAATTTATATCCCCACCAACAGTGTAGGAGTGTTCCCTTTTCTCCATAACCACACCAGCATTTATTATTTTTAGACTTTTGGGTAACTCATGTGAGGTATCAGTTACCATACCTCATTACAGTTTTGATTTGCATTTTTCTAATAATTAGTAATGTTGAGCATCTTTTCATGTGCCCATTGGCCATTCGTATGTCATCTTTGGAAAAATGTCCGTCTGGGACTTCTGCGCAGTTTTTTGATTGTTTTTTTTAATTCAGTTGTAAGTGCTATTTGTATATTTTGGAAATTAATCCCTTGTTGATCACATAATTTGCAACTATTTTCTCCCATTCTGTGTGTTTTTTGTTTTGTTTATGGTTGTCTTTGCTGTGCAAAAAATTTTACGTTTAATTAGGTACTGGTTGTTTATTTTTGTTTTTGTTTAATTACTCTAGGAGACTGATCCAAAAAAATATTGCTGCAATTTATGTCAAAAATTGCTCTGCCTATGCTTTCCTCTAGGAGTATCTGGTCTTAGATTTAGATCAGTATCCATTTCAAGTTTATTTCTGTATATGGTGTTAGGGCTAGGGCTAAAGGCTAAATCACTTCAGTCGTGTCCAGCTGTTTCCAACTCCACAGACTGTAGCCTGTCAAGTTCTTCTGTCCATGGTATTCTCCAGGAAAGAACACTGGAGTTAGCTGCCATTCTCTCTTCCAGAGAATCTTCCAAACCCAAGGATCAAACCTGTGTCTTTTATGTTTTGTGCATTGTAGGCAGATTCTTTTCCACTTGAGCCACAGGGAAGACATACGGAGTTAGGGAATGTTCAAATTTCATTCTTTTACATGTAACTGTCCAATTTTTATAACTCAATTTTTAAAAAGTAAAACAAAAAGATCTACTCTGTTCTGTGGTAGCTATTTGTTAGAAAAATCAGAAGTGATAATACTTGAAGAAAAAAGACAGGAATTGATAGCTGAAGTGTGGCAGCAAAAAGATCACATGGACTTTTCATGGCTGTAGCCTAAGAACAAGGAGACTGGCTTGAAATGAAACAGTAGTGGAGGAGGAATGGGAAATCTAGGAATACTTTAAGATTTTAATAACTTGATCTGGACAATGATTGCACAGATTGTTAGATAACTGAGTTGTATACATCTGAGTAGTGCACATTCAGTCAGTTCAGTCACGTCTGACTCTGCGACCCCATGGGCTGCAGCATGCCAGGCCTCCCTGTCCATCATCAACTCCCTGAGCTTGCTCAAACTATATCCATCAAGTTGGTGATACGATCCAACCATCTCATCCTCTGTCATCCCCTTCTTCTCCTGCCTTCAATCTTTCCCAGCATCAGGGTCTTTTCTAATGAATTGGCTCTTTGCATCAAGTGGCCAAAGTATTGGAGCTTCAGTTTCAGCATCAGTCCTTCCAGTGAATGTTCAGGACTGATTTCCTTTAGGATTGACTGGTTTGATCTCCTTGCAGTTCAAGGGACTCTCAAGAGTCTTCCCCAACACCACAGTTCAAAAGCATCAATTATTCAGCACTCAGCCTTCTTTATGGTCCAACTATCACATCGATACATGACTACTGGAAAAACCATAGCTTTGACTAGATGGACATTTGCCAGCAAAGTAATGCCTCTGCTTTTTAATATGCTGTCTGGGTTGGTCATAGCTTTTCTTCCAAGGACCAAGTGTCTTTTAATTTCATGGCTTCGGTCACAATCTGCAGTGATTTTTGAGCCCAAGAAAATAAAGCCTGTCACTGTTTCCATCGTTTCCCCATCTATTTACCATGAAGTTATGGGACCAGATGCCATGATCATTGTTTTTTGAATGTTGAGTAAAGCCAGCTTTTTCACTCTCCTCTTTCACTTTCATCAAGAGGTTCTTTAGTTTTTCTTCCCTTTCTGTCATAAGGGTGGTGTCATCTGCTTATCTAAGGTTATTGATGGTTCTCCCAGTAATCTTGATTCCAGCTTGTCCTTCATCCAGCCTGGCATGTCTCATGATGTACTCTGCATATAAGCTAGATACGCAAGATGACAATATACAGCCTTGACCTACTCCTTTCCCAATCTGAAACCTGTCTGTTCTTTTACGTCCAGTTCTGTTACTTCTTGACCTGCATACAGATTTCTCAGGAGGCAGGTAAGGTGGTCTGGTATTCTCATCTCTTGAAGAATTTTCCAGTTTATTATGATCCACAAAGTCAAAGGCTTTGGTGTAGTCAATAAAGCAGAAGTAGATAAAGCAGAATATAATGCACTTATTGCCAGTGCATATTATTGCACATAAAACACTTCAGTTTAAATGACATGAGAAGAAATTACACATATCTCTACTATGGACAATATGAAGTAAAAACCAAAATTTACACTCAAAGCTGAGACAATCAAAAGATGTGTCAAACTATATGAATCATCAGTTTTTAAGACACTGGAGATCCAGAGGTCCAGCAATGGGAACAAGTGTGGTGAACTCAAAGGTTGCCTTAGTTTATTACTTTGAGAAGTTTTCTGGGCTATGGTGCAAGGAGAGAGAATTGAGGATAAAGTGATGGACTCCTTGCATTGAGAAAATGAAGTTGAATATCCAGAGAGGCCTAGGTGGCTAGAATTTTTAGCAGAGAGTATTATAGAAGAGAAACTACACAGAACTCAAACTACAGATATCTACTGAGATTCCCCTTAGCTTTCAGCTGAAGACTGATTAGAACATGTATGTGAGGAAAGTATCCAAGGCCAGATAGAGAATCACTCAAAAGAATTAGAACTAACAGTATCTGGCAGAGGGATGGAGGGCCAGAAATAATATCTATTCCCACCAACCACACTAAAAAAAACCCCCTCAAAATTCATGGTACACAAGATAGAGTATACAAAATGGTAGCTTCATTAGTGAGGAATCATTGAGCTTAGAATGAGCACTATGTCAGTCCTGTGGTATAATCACAAATCAAAGCATGATCCAAGAATATCAAACCATTTTCAGGTACCTTTATTATGTCCCAGAACGTTGTCAAGAATATTGATAGGAATACAAACATATTTAGCACTGAAAAAGTTAAAATTGACACTATCAAGGTAGTATTTGGAGCTTTCCTGATGGCTCAGATGGTGAAGAATCTGCTTGCAAGGCAAGAGACTTGGGTTAGATCCTGGGTTGGGAAGATCCCCTAGAGAAGGGTATGGAAATCCACTCCAATATTCTTGCCTGGAGAATTTCATGGGTGGGGAAACCTGGTGGGCTACTATTCATGGGGTTACAAAGATTCAGACATGATTGAGCAACTAACACTTTCATTTTTCATTTTCAGGTAGTATTTACTTTCAAATGACAGAGAATCACTGAGTGACTGAACTGAACTGAACTGAACAATAATATGTAACATATTAGAATATACATAATAACTATGTTAATATGTTTTTGTTGATGTTCAGTCATTCAATCATGTCCGACTCTGTGACTCCATGAGCTGCAGGGCACCAGGCTTCCCTGTCCTTCACTGTCTCCTAGAGCTTGCTCAAATTAATATCCATTGAGTCAGTGATGTCATCCAACCATTATGTTCTCTGTCTTCCCCTTCTCCTCCTTCCTTCCCCTTCTCCTCCTGCCTTCAATCTTTCCCAGCGTCAGGGTTTTTTCAATGAGTCGGCTCTTTGCATCAAGTGGCCAAAGCATTGGAGCTTCAGCTTCAACATCAGTCCTTCCAATGATGAATGATTTCCTTCAGTATTGACTGGTTTGTTCTCCTTGCAGGCCAAGGGACTCTCAAGAGTGGAGTCTTCTCCAACACCACAGTTGTAAAGGATCAGTTCTTTGACACTCAGCTTTCTTTATGGTCCAACACTCACATCCATATATGTGCTGGAAAAACAATAGCTTTGACAAGATGGACATTTGTTGGCAAAGTAATGCCTTCATTTTTTATTTTGCTGTCTAGGTTTGTCATAGCTTTTCTTCAAAGCATCTTTTAATTTCATCACTTTATCTGCAGTGATTTTTGAGCCCAAGAAAATAAAGTCTGTCACAGTTTCCATTGTTTCCCCATCTATTTGCCATGAAGTGATGGGATCAGATGCCATAATCTTCTTTGTTTTCTTTATTTTTTAATTGAAGGATAATTGCTTTATAGAATTTTGCTGTTTTCTGTCAAACTTCAACATGAAAAAGAAATATAGACCAATCGAACAAGATAGAAAGCCCAGAAACAAACCTACACACCTAGTACCTTATTTTTGACAAAGGAAGTAAGAATATATACAATGGGGCAAAGACAGCCTCTTCAGTAAGTGGTGCTGGGAAAAACTGGATGGCTACATGTAAAAGAATGAAAATAGAACACTTCCTAACATCATATACAAAGATAAACTCAAAATGGATTTATTTTGGGGGGCTCCAAAATCACTGCAGATGGTGATTGCAGCCATGAAATTAAAAGATGCTTACTCCTTGGAAGGAAAGTTATGACCAACCTAGACAGCATATTAAAAAGCAGAGACATTATTTTTTCAACAAAGGTCTGTCTAGTCAAGGCTATGGTTTTTCCAGTGGTCATGTATGGATGTGAAAGTTGGACTATAAAGAAAGCTGAGCACTGAAGAATTGATGCTTTTGAAATGTGGCGTTGGGAAAGACTCTTAAGAGTCCCTTGGACTGCAGGGAGATCCAACCAGTCCATCCTTAGGAAGATCAGTCTTAGGTGTTCATTGGAAGGACAGATCTGAAGCTGAAACTCCAATACTTTGGCCACCTGATGCGAAGAGCTGACTCATTTGAGAAGACCCTGATGCTGGGAAAGATTGAGGGCAGAAGAAGGGGACGACAGAGGATGAGATGGCTGGATGGCATCACCAACTCAATGAACATGGGTTTGGGTAAACTCTAGGTGTTGGTGATGGACAGGGAGGACTGGTGTGCTGAGGTTCATGGGGTTGCAAAGAATCAGACACAACTGAGCGACTGAATTGAACTACCTCAGTTTTACAGATTAGGAAACTGAGTCTCCAAGAGTTTAAAGTACTTACATAGGTCAATTAATATAGTAGTAGTAAATAGTAAAGATTGGATTAACTATTATGTGTCTTAGTCTGTACTCAAAATTTTCAGAGTGATCATAATGATTCAAAGAACACAAAACATTAACATTAGCATAGTTTAATTTATTAGGCAGGATGGTGTGGACATGGGACTAAACTGTACAATTCTATATACCTTTCTTAATGTCTTTAATGTGTTATGATATTTTAAATTTAGTGATCCTAAGAACTTTGGATAATCGAGTTCTATCTTTCTCTAAACTTATAAAGTCATGTTATCATGCCACTAAAATGTATTAACTTCACTTTAAAATTTTATCATGCATTATATTATTCAGATACCAAAATGCTCTTATAAAATGTATCATGGGCTACCACGTATGCTTTATTTGTAACCATGTTTACAAATTTGTCTGAAGTAATTTAGCAGTACCTAAGTAAGTGTTAGTCGCTCAGTCGTGCCCGACTCTTTACAACCCCATGGACTGCAGTGCACCAGGCTGCTTTGTCCATGAGATTTTTCCAAGCAAGGATACTGCAGTGGGTTGCCATTTCCTTCTCCAGGGGATCTTCCCAATCCCAGAATCGAACCCCTGTCTCCTGCACCGCAGGCAGATTCTTTACTGACTGAGCTATAAGGGAAACCCATACCTAAGGTCCATATAATGACAAGAAGTACAATGTGAAAATCACATATTAGAATCCAAGAAACTTGAAATCTAATAGTCTATATTAGGTGTAGACTGTAGAAAAACTAGTAAACAAAGAGGGGATGCAGTGTCAATAATTAAGAAGAGGATGTGAATATGTAATTCCTTTGGTAGAAGTGATAAGTATGTTAGGTTCATTGACATAACCCATAAGAATCATAATCTCTAAGGTTTGATCTTATTTATTTATGCACCAAGGAATCTTTCTCACTCATTAGGACTTTTTTCTATTGTAGATAGGAAGAGAACACACTTATGCAAAGGTGTAAATTATTGATGCACTTGAAAAAAAATTCTCATTAAAAATCAACTGTCACATTATGGGACAAGATAAAGTAGACACACTTCTCCCTATTCTTCCCACTAAGAACAACTAAAAACCCTACACATGATAGGTGAAGAGAAGACATCAGACCAGCTAGGAACCTCAGGACATGAAGTACAACACAGCAGTGAATTTCTGGATTTTTTTTTGTTTTCCCCTCATATATCCAAGACTATGTGCAACAGAATCTAGCAACCCAGAAATGCCAATGGGTACATTTTCAAGAAAAGCCTTCTTTCTGTAGCAAAAAAACCAGGATAAGATAACACACCTTAGTGTAATAACGATAGGAAACTTTAGGCAATTATTGCCTTGCTTCAGCCAACCTTCACGGAAAAGAATGCGGCCTTACTTCACCCCTTGGTCCAAAATAACGGCTGAGTGGAGAGCATAGACTTCCATTTTCACCTGGCTGTAACAAGGCACATCTTTTCCTGAATCAGAGTGGTTTTAGATGAAGCCAAGCGGGGAGCTGGAATTTATCCTCCCTGGTGGTTCAGATGGTAAAGAATCTGCCTGCAATGTGAGACACAGGTTTGATCCCTCAGTTGGGAAGATCCCCTGGAGAAGGGAATGGCTAACTACACAAGTATTCTTTCTTGGAGAATCCCATGGACAGAGGAGCCTGGTGGGCTACAGTCCATGGGGTTGCAAAGAGTCAGACATGCCTGAGCTACCAGCACTTTAACTTTTCCCTTTTCAGTGATAAGGAAGTATTCCCCTGTGGTTTCAGCAGAGGCCACATAGGGAACAGTAACAAGGTGCCCTTTACAACATCCAGATAGGGTTGTCTCAGTGTTAGCCTAGTGGGGAGCCTGGACTCCTGCTCACCTTCCAGCAATAATGAGGAGCCACTCCTTTTCTGAGTATCAAGGGAAGCTGAGTGAGGAACCCAGACTTCCACAAACACCTGGAAATGATAAGGAAGTATTTCCCCTTCTCCCAGGACAGGTCTGGTGGCTCAGATATTAAAGACTCTGCCTGCAGTGGCAGCATATCCCCTTACCCCACTAGTATGGTGTCAGAGGAGATCTGTTGAAATGAAGGATTTAAATAAGATCCAGAGCCTCGTAACATGATATAAAAATGTCCAAGACACAACACAAATCACTCATCACATCAAGAACCAGGAAAATCTCAACTTGAATGAGAAAAGACAATCAACACATGCCAACACCGAGTTGACATATATTAGCATTATCTGACAAGTTTTTTAAAGCAGCCATCTTATAAATGTTTCAATGTGCATTACAAACACACTTGAAACAAAAAAAGTAGAAAATCTCAGCAAATAAAGTATCAGCAAAGAAATAAAAGACATAAATAGAAAAGAAATAGAATAGCTCAAATAGAAATTTTAAAACTGAAAATACAAAAACCAGAATAAAATCACTGGATGGTCTCAGAACCAGAATAGAGAAGACAAGAAACTGAATAAGTGAAATTGAATATAGAGCAATAAAAATTGACTGATATCCACAGACTGGAAAAAAAGAGAACAGACCTTCAGGTACTTGTTATTCAGTCACTCAGTCCTGTCCAACTCTTCACAACCCCATGGACTGCAGCACCCCAGGCTTCCCTGTCCTTCACTACCTCCTGGAGCTTGCTCAAACTCATGTCCATTGAGTCAGTGATGCCATCCAACCATCTCATCCTCTGTTGTCCCCTTCTCTTCCTGCCTTCAATCTTTCCCAGTACCAGGGTCTATTATAAAATATAATCTTCCTGTCATCAGAGACTCACAAGAAGAGAGAAAGATAATGCAACTGTGAGTGAGTGTATTTAAAGAAATAATGGAATAAAATTTTTCCAAATTTGGAGGAAAAAATTCTTGAAAGCAGCAAGAAAGAAGTTATGCATGATATATAAGGAAGAAAAAATTTAATTTTTAATATTTATTTATTTTAAATGGATTATTGGTTTACAATATTCATTTGATTTCTGTCATACATCAACATGAATTAACCATAGGTATACATATGTTCCCTCCCTCTTGAATCTCCCTCCCACCTCTTGCCCATTCCCACCCCTCTAGGTTATTACAGAGTCCCAGTTTGAGGTCCTGAGTTGCACAGCAAATTCCCACTGGCTATATATTTACATGTTAGTGTATATGCTTCCATGCTACTCCTCTCCATTTATCTCACCCTCTCCCTCCTTTCCCCCACTTTTGTCCATAAGTCTTTTCTCTATGTCTGCATCTCCACTGCTGCTCTGCAAATAGATTTGTCAGTACCATCCTTCTAGATTCCATATATATGCATTAGTATACAATATTTGTTTTTATCTTACTTCACTCTGTATAATAGGCTCTAGGTTCATCCACTGACTCAAATGCACCCCTTTTGATGGCTGAATAGTATTCCATTGTGTATATGTACCGGTTTTTTTATCCAGTCATCTGTTGATGGACATCTAGGTTGCTTCCATGTCTTGGCTATTGTAAATAGTGCCGCAATAAACATTGGAGTACATGTGTCTTTTTCAGTTTTTGTTTCTTCAGGGTATATGCCTAGAAGTGGTATCGCTGGGTCATATGGTGGTTTTATTCCTAGTTTTATTTTTAAGGAATCTGCATACTGTCTTCCATAGTGGCTGTATCAATTTATATTCCCACCAGCAGCGTAGGAGGGTTCCCTTTTCTCCATACCCTCTCCAGCACTTGTTGCTTGTGGATTTTTTGATTATGGCCATTTTGTCTGGGATGAAGTGATATCTCATTGTAGTTTTGATCTGCATATCTCTAATAATGAATGATGTTGAGCATCTATTCATATGTTTATTAGCCATCTGTATGTCTTCTTTGGAGAAATGTCTATTTAGATCTTTTGCCCACTTTTTATTTGGGTTGTTTGTTTTTCTGGTATTGAGTTGTATGGGCTGCTTGTATATTTTGGGAATTAATTCTTTGTCAGTTGTTTCATTTGCTATTATAGGAAAAAACAATTTAGATTAGTAGTAGATTTCTCATCAGAAACGTGGAGGTTAAAAGGAAGTAGTAAAACATTTTTCAAGTGCTGCAAGAAAAGAATTATTAACATAGAAATCTATATCCAGAGAAAATATCTGTCAGAAAAGAGGAGGAGATCAAGGCATTCTCAGATGAAGTAAAACTAAGAATATTTGTCCCCAGCAGACCTACCTTAAAAGAATGGCTAGAAAAAAAAATCTAAATAGAAAGGAAATGATGAAAGAAGGAGTCTTTGGAACATCAATAAAGAGAAAAGAACAACACAA
>SJYC01046397.1:0-21659 GCA_006408675.1 Madoqua kirkii | reverse complement strand
GAACAGCAAAGGGAATTAATAGCTGGAAAGTTTTCTAATCTTGAACTAAAAAACGAAGACGTGGTCGGACTGTGATAAATTATGTACATATAGAGAATAATATGTATAATGAAATAATATGTATAGTATACAATATAATACTTAGAACAATGTAAAAATCTATACAAAGTGAAACATTCAGAAACACTATAGATAAGTAAAAATGGAATTCTAAAAATAGTGAGTAGCAAGACCACAGTCTCATTTATTTCATGTTCCTCTCTTCTATCAGCTCTGGAAATAATGCATGAAGGAACCAAATGAGAACTCTGAAAGGTAGAAAGGGGAAGACAGTCTAGTTAGGGCCCCAGGGTTGTAGGAACAACATGGTGGCAGAGTATCTTATGACAACCCCCACCACAACACACACACACACACACACACACACACACACACACACACACACACAATCTGTTAGCAGTAGAAAGCCCGGGTAGGCTTATTTCTTGCCTGAGCTGAATAGAAATACCATCACAAACACTCAGAGGAGCCTGGTAGTAATGGCCAGGAGGATCTATCAGGACACCTGCTGATAATAAACAGCCAGAGGAAATGCGCTTCCTCCCTGCTGGGCTACCCTCTGCTACAAGAGATAAGAGGCAACAGGGTGGCAGGATCCAGAGTGCTTCTACCACAACAAGCAGCTCCACCGGGGAAGCTGCTTCATCCCCAGGGCCTCAGACACCCTTGACAAGAACTTTAAAGCAGCCAGCATAAAAATGATCTTACAAGCAATTTTAAATTCACTTAAATGAAAAATTGAGAATTCTTGGAAAGAAATAATGTAATACTGAAATAAGAAAACTCAACTCAATAGTATAGTGGAGAAGAGAGTATAAAATCACTGAATTGAGGCTATATTTTTAAGCTTTTTTTTTAAGCTGTGGTGGCTCTTTGTTGCTGTGAGCAGGCTCTGTCTAGCTATAGTGAGTGGGGACTACTCTCCAGTTGCAGTGTGGTGACTTGTCTTGTGGGGCACAGGTTCTAGGCGTGCAGGCTTCAGCAGCTGCACACGTGGGCTCAGTAGTTGTGGTGCATAGGCTTAGTTGTTCCCAGGATGTGGTATCTTCCTAGACCAGGGATTGAACCGGAGTCCCTTGCATGGCAAGGGAGATTCTTAACTGCTGGACCGCCAGGGAAGCCCTTAAATGCTCTCTGTTAGTTGTTTTCAGTTGGAGAGATGTCTGAGGCAGCTAGACTGAAGTCTCCATGAGATCTTCTAGGCATTCCTCCCTCCTCCTCTTGCCACCAGTTCCCTGAAACTGCTGTCATTAAGGTGCTGTGCTGCTGGATCCAGAGACACCATCTTTCGCCCCAGTCAGCATCAGTGGCCACAGTTTCTTCCTTGAAACTTCCTTCCTACAGTCTGCTGCTTTCTGCCTGCCCCCTCAGCTACCTCTCCTTTCTTGACTCATCCAGAGCCGCCTTCTCTTCGTTCACCATACTCTCTGTAAGAAATAGCTTCCATTCTTACAGGTCTAAATGTCGTCTTTGTGCTGATGGCCCTCTGCTTTATGTCTCTGTGGCCCAGACCTCTTTCCTGAGCACAGCAGACTCGAAGAGCCAGCTGTCTCCACTTGGTTACCACAGAGACATCTCAGACTGTGCCTGAAGCAGAACTTCATTATTTTTCCCCAGCCTTCATTCTCTACCCTTTCAGTAAATGGCATCACCATCTACCTAGACACCCAAGCTGAAAACATAGGAATCAGCCATGATTCGTATTCCTATCCAAAGCATAAACAGGCCCTTTGATTTGATCTCACATAGATCTTCAGTTGGCGACTCTCCGTGTCTTCTGCCGCCATCCCACTCCAACACCGCCGCGTCCTGCCCAGTCACTACACTAGCCTTCCCTCTGCTGTCTCTGCTCTTCCGTTCTTCCTTTCCTTTCCATTCTCCACATAATTGTAAGAGTCCCCTTAAAACATAAAATGTCTCATTTTCTTGCTTTAAGCCCCTCCGTTGCTTTCCTTCTAATCGCAGCCTACAAATTTCTGCATGTTGCAGCTTTTCTTCTCTCTACATTTTAATCTGTGCCATTCTCCCCTGCTCACCACCTCCCAGTTGTGAGAGTTGCCTCTCCGTTTTTCAAATGAAGGTAGGCTTTTCTCCCTTCCCCAAACAGGACCTTTTCCATTTTAGCCTCTCTGCCTGGACTGTTGTTTGAATGGCTAAATCTGTCTATCCTTTTAAGTTCTAGATTAAAGACCGCCTTTTCAAAGAGATTTTCTATGACCACCACTCTGAACAAGTGGGCTCTTATTTCTCATTTGAGAGCCTTTTGTGGAAATGCACAACCTGAATGAATTCTGTGTTGGTTTACTTGTCTTTATCAACCCTGCTGGAATATGAATCCCATGAAAGCGCGTAGCACATCTCTTCTTCATCACTGTTCTGTATCCAGCCACTGGAACATTATGCAGCTTCTAGAGCAGTGAATGCCTGAGAGAGGAAACAAAGGAAGAAAAGGAGGAGAAAAGAAGTGCTTACTCTAGGACACTAATTAATGGTACAGCTGAGACCAAATCTTTAATCTCTTGATTTGCTACTCTGAGTTAATAATTATTTATCCTGTACCTCAGAAAGCTTAAACAACTGATCTCACCTACCCAAAATGCATAAATGCTTTGTATTGTAGCAATCCCATCAACATACAGACTTACTTCTAAAATTGTTTTCAGTAATGTCAAAGATTCACATTAAGAAACATTTGGGAAAACCTTTTGAAATAATGTTAAATTTTTTTTTTCCAACTCTCTGATTTAGGATAAAAGAAATACAAGAGTTAGTAGGGAAGTTTTTGTATTGCCATTTCAGTTTCTGTTTTCTTTTCTCATAGGAGCCTCATGGATGGCTTGTGGATTTGGTAAATAAGGTATATAGCTTTTATTAATATGAGCATGTTTTTCATTTTCTAATGAGCTTTCCTAGAGTTTCAGGTAGATGACAGCTACAGAAAATAATCAAATATGTTTTATCATTTCTTCCTCTTTTTTGTGTGTGCTGTTTAAACAGATGAACATCAGCTTTAGGACTTAGTACATCTCCTGTAGTGTATCACAGAAGCATTAGAATCATCTTTGTGGTGACTCTGAAGACCAGGGTTATAAGCACATTGATAAACTAGAATGTGAGCTGTAGTTGCTTGCTAAATTATTAAAGTATAGGCTTTTAAACACGTATGCTATCATGTAAGAAACGAATCGCCAGTCCATGTTCGATACAGGATACAGGATGCTTGGGGCTGGTGCGTGGGGATGATCCAGAGAGATGATATGGGGTGAGAGGTGGGAGAGGGGTTCAGGATTGGGAGCTCGTATACACCTGTGGTGTATTCATGTCGATGTATGGCAAAACCAATACAGTATTGTAAAGTAAAGTAAAAATAAAATTTAAAAAAAAGATAAAAATTAAAAAATAAAATGAATGTATACCTTTTTTCTTCTCAGTTTGGAGAATTAGGTGGATTTGCAGTAATCCAAGCCAAGCTCCATTCAGAAGATATAGAACTTGGGGTAAGTTAAACTGCTATATGTACACAGTGTGGAAGTTCACTTTCTTGAGCTTGCTGTGTAACCCCCGGGACATTGTCTAGACACATTAAATTAAATGTTAAAACTCCAGTTAATCTTTATGGGAGTAGCTCCCATGGTTCTGACAATCACAGAAATGTTTACTCTTTCTTAATCATAATAACCAAATTTTAGTGTAGAGCGTTTGGTTGTGTTTTTTTGTTTTTGTTTTTCCACCACATTGATTTCTCTTTGTGATGTTTTTCTCTTAACTCCTTACTTGTAGTGGTTATATGACATTATCTTGCTGTTTCGGGATAATTGCTGTGTGTGGCAAATATATGTGTTCATAGCAATCTTATGCCTCAGTTAAGTCACAATTTATTTATAGTACCAGAAGCAAATAAAATATTTTAAGATTATTCAGTCAGCTTTGGGGTATTACAGAGATTCGTAGGTAATAAAGGGCTGTAACTGGAGCTTAGAATCACCCCTCAGGTGCAGTTACCAGTATGTTTTCATGTCAACTTCACTTTCTCAAAACATTCAACCTTATGGTAAGGGGAATAACTTCATCATTAATTTTTCACAGACTACTTGTTTGTAACTGAAAGCACTTCATTCTGTTCTCTGATCATTCAATTAGAAACTACTTATTATGTGCTTGCCATGTAGAAGACACTGTGCCAGCTATTGCAAATTGACCAGAGCAGAAAATGATGCAGTAAAATACTATGCCTAAGTGATACAAATTGTGCTTAGAGTAGCACGCGCTCCTTCTGTGGGACCGTGGCTGTCCAGCTCACCCCATCGGTCCATCTTTGCACGAGAGTAGCAGCAACAGTCCAGGAGAGAGACTGGCGCTCTGCTTGGTAATAGACTACGGCTGGCTGCCTGCTGCTTGCTCTTGAAGATCAGAGGTCAGCCAGATCATGAATACTTCTAGTGACGCTGGTCAGAGGCCTCTTCTCCCTCCCTGAACCTTGGCTAGGTTGTTAGGCTGACATTTTGGTCCCCATTAAACGGATCAAGAATGTTAGAGAGGACTTTATTGACCTAGAAGATAATAGGTAGTGACTGAAAAAGCAAGACAAAACAAAACCTATTCAGATAGAAGGTTTTATCCAGCTTGCTTATTTCTCAAAAACTGGCTATGTAGGTCACTGGGCAATAATAGGAATAGACTTCATTTTTTTTAAAGGTTAAATGAAACACCCACTGATTTCCTGCAAAGTGTTTTTAAGCAAACAGAGAAGCTCGAAGTTTCTCCGCTACTTGGATGAAAATTGAATAATGGTGGATACATAGAAACCTAGGCTTGTTCTCGTTATCAGATGTCTTGAGGCTAAAGATTTCTCTAAGCTTTTTCTCTTCTTTTTTCATTTATGCTGATGGTGTCTTTTTGTGTCAGTTTTTCCCTAATGGCTTAAAATTTTTCTAATTTGCTTGAGGGATGTTCTCGTTGCCATCTCAAAGTTTATAAAAGTACTCATTTCATTTTGTACTCAAAACAATTCCATTTTTTAAACTTAGTTCTAGAGTTCATTTAGAATTTATTTATATATGTCACATAAGACAGAAATCCAGTTTTATTTTCTTCCAAAAGGGTAACTAATTATTTTAAGATCTTCTGAAGAACATTCCTTTTTTTCCCCCACAAGGTTTTTTTTTTGTTTTTTTTTTTTCCCCACTATTTTGGTTTGTTGGCTTTATAAAGTAGTGTCTGAGTGTGTGTATACACTATACGTGAATTGTTCCTGGACCTCTGTCGTTCGCTGCCATTTTGATACTGTTTCTCCACTGTTTTCATTATTGGTAGTGCCAGCTTTGCTCAGCATCTTCCTTTTATCAGATTTTCTTGATCATTCTCATGTTTTTATTCTTCCAAATATAGGCAATGTGTCAGGATCTCCTGCAGAAAGTGCCACCAAGATCATCTGTAGAACTGTGTTCTGTTTGTAGGTGTAGAGAATTGACCTGTTTATAGTACTAGTCCTTTCCTTTCAAGAACATGATCTTTCCTCATTTATTTGGACCATTTATATATTACTGTAAAGTTTTATAGATTTCTTAATGAAGGTCTTAAATGTTTTCTTTGTTAAAGACACATTTCATGCCTTTCCCAACTATTCTCTCATTTTTCAAATAAAAATTTTTATTACTCTACAATGTGAACTTTAGAATCATCTCATCCAAGCCTTGAAAGAAGTTTTATTGGCATAGTATGATTTAAGTTACATTAAATTTCTACAATAATATAAATGAATTGGTATCTTTATATCAGCTTTTCCTGCCCAAGAGTATAAAATGTTCTCTGACATATAAAAAAGGATTTGTTTAATGTTGAAAGGAAAGAACTTGCTCACATTCATTTCTCACATTTGCTGTCTATTTTTTAGGCAGTCTCAGCACTAGTGCAGCCCTTAGGGGTGTGTGCAGAGTACCTCAATTCCTCAGTGGTACAGGTAAGATAAACCATTTTACACTTATTTCAAAAGTGATCTAAGGCATACAAACAATAAAAATTTTCTTTTTATCAGGTTGTTCAGAATTGTGCCAGTCAGCATAACTGCTTTGTTTTAATTAGCTATTCTTGTAGTGAAATTTTTATCAGAAGATAAAAGTGATTAATAAGTTATAGGTAACATCTAAACATTTAAGGTTACTTATCTTTTCAATTTATCATTTTATCAAAATAATTACAGATTATAGCTTCCCCCCCCCCCAACTTTCTTCACTATAAAATAGGTGGCATATATCCCTACCCCCTTCACAGGATTATTTAAGGATTCAGCATTACGCTAAACAATGTTGAGCGGCCTGCTGGGCTCCCTCTAGCCAAGTCCCTGGGAATCTGAGTAAGTTTGACAGCACATCTTGTGTGCATGTCAGCAGGTCATAGGCTAGTCAGAGCTGTGAGTGTTGAGCTTTCTGATGCTGAGGGCCCATTGCACTTTGGGTTGCCTTTCCATTTCACTTAACAAATTTTACTGAATAAAATGTCATGTTGAAATACCTCCATTTATTATTTTCTTTATAAAAGTATGTCTGTGAAACTTAGCTGTCACAGAGATTTTTTTAAAAATCACCGTAAATAGTTTTGAAAGCTTAGTGTCCTTTGGGACATAGTAATAGTATGCTCTGTTCCTCATTTCTAATGTCTAGGGTGCATAAGGCCATTTTAACAAGACTTAACAAATTTTACTGAATAAAATGTCATGTTGAAATACCTCCATTTATTATTTTCTTTATAAAAGTATGTCTGTGAAACTTAGCTGTCACAGAGATTTTTTTTAAAATCACCGTAAATAGTTTTGAAAGCTTAGTGTCCTTTGGGACATAGTAATAGTATGCTCTGTTCCTCATTTCTAATGTCTAGGGTGCATAAGGCCATTTTAACAAGGGAGATGGGCTTTTTTTTTTTAGTAGGTTCTGGAAATTTCTGTTATTTCTAAGTTTTAAGTGCCTTCTTTAGACTTCAGAGTAATTGTGCAAAATTATTTAAATGAAGCAGAGTGACTAAGTATTTCTTCATTCTGATATTAAGGTCTTTAGAGACATCTAGTGTTCTCTCATGTATAAGCATATGAATATAATCATTTGTAGTGAAACACTGAAACATAAAGAGACAAAATGATTTGACTTAATAATTTAATAATCTATATTAGCAATTTAATAGTTGACTTTTTAATAATCAAAGCCAGGATTGAATTTTTAAATGCATACTCTTTATCCATGCATTGCTTCATGGATAGAGATTTAGTGCAAATATTCCAACTGCTAATTAATACTAAGTTCTTTAGAATTCCAGGTTTTATATATAAGACAGTGTTCTTTTAAAAAAAAGTTTATGAATTTCCAACCAAAGTATGTTTAACTTCCTGCAGTAGCAACTGAAACAACAACACATCCAACTTGAAATTCACTTAGCAATAAATTCATGCTGTAGTTATGTACATTAATACTGTCTCTAACACTTGCTCCTTTAGAAGACTGAAGTGAGCCCTGGGACTTGGCTTCCTCATCTATCTGTAAAGTAGTTGTAGTACCCATACTTGTCCCACAGAGTTGTGGTAATAGCTAAGTAAGGCTGGCACATGCTTGACAAGAGCAATGTAACTTGCCTCTTGGCCTGACAGCCCTCAGTTTTCACTACACAGTTGGCATAAGCGTAAATAAGGGAATTCTGTGTGGATGATTGCATGATGGCATTTTAATTCATGCTAATGTGTTCTTGCTTTGACAGCCAAATATTTTCTAGTCACCAGATAAGTTTAAAACTTATTTTACTTAAAAAAAATTTATTTTATTTAAAAACAAGTGATCATTGAGCCCTTGCTAATTTTTCACTATTTCTCATGTATTACTTAGAGTTAGTTATCTGGCTATGCTACCATTCAGGAACAAACAGTATGTTGTATGAGTCTTATCTGTAGGCCCCATTTACATATCAGCTAACAAAATAAGTGCATAAAGCAGCATATTTTTGTGGTTTGTGCTTCTGTTTATTCTTTAAAAATCAAATGCAAAATACTTTATTCCAAATGATACATATTCGTGTTTAACACTTTAAGTCCGTCTGTATGTCTTTGGTTGTCTTTGGCTGCTCTTCAAAGGACCCTTATAAGAAAGTAAACAGGAAATGCACCCATATGATAGTAAAGAAGCTGAGGCTCAGAATCAGTTAAAAGGGTTTACTTGGGATGTGTTAGTTAGTTAGTGGTAGTCTGATACTAGATTCAGATCTTTGTGTTATACCTTCTCCTTTGTGAAATGTGAATGAAGAAAGATCTCCTCTCTAGTTTAAGGACAGATTCAAGGGTCCTTATTAACTTTAGCACTTTTTTCCTACAGCCCATGCTAGACCCAGTCATCCTTAATACAATCCAGGATGTGCGGAATGTGGAGGAAAAGGACCTCAAAGACAAGGTAATGCATCCCCAGTCTCGGGATTGCAGCGCACGTTGGTCCACAGAAGCAGAACCAGGACTTGGGGCAAGGTTCACGTGTCATTGCTCTTTGGATTCTGGTCACATACAGCTCACGTTAAATTAATTTTACATTTCCTGACCAAAAAAATGTTATTTTCTGGAGTACTGAATGATTGATGTTACTTCAGTCAATAAAATGAATGGAGGGTTCTCAGTAAGTGACACCATTAAGAATTTAACTAACATGTTGGTTTTGATAGTAGTACAATTGGTATAGCATTGAAGAAGCTTTAAAAATAATTGATACTAAAACTATCCAGAGTTGTTCTAGCATGATTCATTTTGTCTGCCTTGACTTTCTCTCAGACCCCTTCTCTTTTCTTTGCTCAGTCACGCACTGATTTTTGGTTAAAAGCAGAATGTAGTTCATCAACTGTGTGAAGTATCAGATACCACTAGATCATGGTTACTGAATATGTCCTTTATTCCTGTGTGTGGAAGAATTGCCATCAAAATGTTTTATTGGTTCCTTTTTGTTTTCTCTGTGTATGTGTGTGTGTGTGTGTTTTGTTTTTAAATGAAAGAGATTGGTTAGCATCCCTGAGCTCTTGTCTGCCATCAAGTTACTTTGCATGCGCTTCCAACCAGATCTGGTGACTGTTGTGGACGACCTTCGGCTAGACATCCTGCTGCGCATGCTGAAATCACCACATTTCAGTGCCAAAATGAATTCCCTCAAAGAAGTAAGTTTCGTGCTTGTTTCTAGAAGACTTAAAGTATAGATAGTCTTAAGTTCTTCCAAAAGTTATTGATCTAAAAATGTTGGGAAATAAAGAATAATAATTTTTTGTAACCCCACAAAAAGAGATAACAGTGATTATATATAAAATGGTGTGTGTTTACAATTGTCTGTTAGTAAAGTAATACTTTCATATGTATTGCATTCATAATTCATCCTGTGAAGTAATCAATGTTTTAGTGAGATTTTTCTGGAACACAATTCCTTGGAATATGAAGTTTAAGGTTTACTTTTTACCCCAAGGGTATAATTGCTTTACTATATTTCAGATATGCACTTACTTAAACCAAATTTTTTAACTGGGGTTCGGGCAGAATTTTGTCTTGTTTGCAGCTGGAGTGGTCTAAGCAACATGGTGGGAGTAAGACCTTGCCGCTTCCTAAACTTGCATGAGCATAGTTGGTCTTGGTGGGTGATGAGTGGGGCCAATAGAGTTCAGCCACAATTCCAATTATTTTCCTTCAGTTTTGTACTAATTAGGATCCTTGGCTACAAGTAACTCTTGATTCTTGAGTGAATCACTTGATCATTTGAGTGATTCTTGAATTATTTTAAATTAAAAGAAGAATTTAATAAAAGAAGGCTGGGCTATCTCATAAAAATAGCCAAACCTCATAAGGTCAGAGACACATGTGGGCAACAGGACCGACTAGAATCCAAGACCAAACCACTGCCAGGACTCTGTCCAGGTCTATCTCTGCTTTTCTTTGTTCTCTCTCTCCATGCAGAGTGGTGTCTTCATAAGGGAGACATGGCCATGGGTAGCTCTCATGACCAGGGAAGGACTGATGCTTTCTCTCTGGTCCCAAGTATAGAATTTGGAGACATGCTCTGATGGGTCAGATGTGCTTCCCTGAGCCAGTCAGCAGTGGCCCAGGGAATGTGAGCTCTGTATTCTTTTTAAAGACATTAAAAATAGGTAGTCTATTAACTTCTAATAACTGGCCTTTGATACATTTAGGCTAATTATCAGACTACATTGTAATACTGTAAAAGTCACAAGATGTATGTGATGATTTTGATTATGAATATTTGCATTAGATTAAATCACAATAATCCTGTCTTTTTAGGTAACCAAACTCATAGAAGATAGCACTTTATCCAAATCTGTGAAGAATGCTATAGATACAGATAGATTGTTAGATTGGCTAGTTGAAAACTCAGTTCTGTCAATCGCATTGGAAGGTAAGTTAACTTGCTTTAAAAAATTACCTAACTCATTAATAATATACTTTTGTGTTAAAAATGTATAAAATTTTAAAAAAATGTATGAAATTTTAAAAAAATGTATGAAATTGTTGCTTTGACTATATTATATATTAGCCTTTATTTTTTCTATTGTCATCTTTATTTTGTACTAGCCTTTAAATTATCTTATAGCAAGTTCCTGTTCCTTTGAATTAATAGAATCATGTTTAGAAAGTCAGCATTCATTATATCTGTCTGCCTTTCTGGTGTTTCTTCTCTTAGGCAACATAGACCAAGCACAATACTGTGATCGTATAAAGGGAATTATTGAACTCTTGGGCAGTAAACTGTCATTAGATGAGCTCACTAAAATTTGGAAGATACAGGTAAGTTGATCAGAATTGCTTTTGCCCTTTTCTGATATTTTTTATCAGAGAGGGAGAAGGATGGTGACTTACTGTCCATGGATAAATAAGTATTAATTGAACTCAGAATATCTATGAACAGATTTTAAAATGAGGTACATAATACTTGCAACTGAAGCTCTCAAGATCATTTATAAAATGTGAAAGATTAGTGTGTATTTCTTGTAAACTTAATCAGTATAAATTGTTTTTAAGCCAGTTGAAAATATTTTGTTTTCCTCTTAAAATGAATATGTCAGATTAAGAACTTGAGTCTCATCTTTTTTTCTTTTTAGAGATTTAATGCTTCAAGAAATTAAAATAAGGCCACTGATAACCACTAATAATGGTTGCTTCGTGTAGTCTTATCAGTTTTATCATGCAAGTGTATGCTGATAGTCTAGAATCAATTTATTTTTGTTACTGTTTTACTTTTGCTTCTGTATATATCTGGGGAAAGACTTGTGTTTTTCCAGGTTCCAAGACTTAACTTTTTCCCCAATGTCTTCTTTTCTAGTCAGGACAATCATCTACTGTGATTGAGAACATTCATACTATTATTGCTGCAGCAGCTGTCAAGTTTAATTCAGATCAGCTTAATCATTTGTTTGTTCTTATTCAGAAGGTATGTGCTCAAATGTGCTTTTGAATTTCTCTAAAATGAGGTCTCCTTCCTCTAGATTAGCAATATTTAACCATAGTCTTCTTAAACTTTTTTAGCTCAAGCTTAAAGTTTCTGCATATTTTGCCAGTGTGATCGAAACAGACTGGGGAGCAATTCGTATGTCTTGTCTCTTTCGTTCTACAGAGCTGGGAGACTGAGAGCGACAGAGTGAGACAGAAGCTGTTGAGCCTCATTGGACGAATAGGCCGGGAAGCTCGCTTTGAGACCACTTCTGGAAAGGCAGGAGAATCAAATTTTTCTAGCTCTGAGCGCTTAAAGCAGCTTTATTTGCGTATGGGCTGGCTCATTACATGTGGTTTACCGTAGTGTTGGATGTGCTCTGGGAACTGGCTCATCTCCCCACGCTGCCCAGTAGCCTTATTCAGCAAGCTCTGGAGGAGCATCTGACAATCCTTAGTGATGCGTATGCAGTGAAAGAAGCAATCAAGAGGAGCTACATAATTAAATGCATAGAAGATATTAAAAGGGTTGGTTTTACCTTTGGTCTAATTTTGTTGTCAGAGTAATAGTATTATCTGAGTAATTAGAACCAAATAATTTTCCTCCTCTATTGTTTAAATTAAGCTAAATGTCCTGCTTGGAAGCTCTTTAATCTTGGAGTCCAAAATTGGGAAATTATAAGTACTGCTTTTACCAGGTCACTTACATTTCTCTTAAAATTAATTTTCAGCCTGGAGAATGGTCAGGTCTGGATAAAAACAAGAAGGATGGATTCAAGGTAAGAATTTGCAGATGAGGTATAAGTAAAAGGTATACTAATTTAATAATTCTATTTAATAAACTGAGTTATAATTTTAAGATAATAGTAAATTATTATAGTGTTTTTTCAAGTAGTATTCAGATATAGACTGCTGTTGGAATATTTTCTTACGACCTGTGCTTTATTATTTAAAGCTTGGGAAATTATTGACTCACAAAGGGAAAAAATCCAGAGTCCCATTCAAAGAGTAGTTTTACTATATTATTTTCATAAGATTATAAGACCTTTAACTTAGTTTTTCTTTTTAAAATTAAATGCAAAATATGTACAAGTTTAATAAATATCATGCCCATTTTTCTCCTGTAAGAGAGAAATGGAGGAATTCCCAAGAGTCAGAAGAGTGAAAGAAGGGGAGAAGGAGGTTCATTCAGTGCTGGCATGTAGTCGTTTTTGGATGCTTGGTTCAGATGTGGTCCTAAAGTGCTTCCTCAGAAGAGTGATTGTTCCGTGAGCACCTGCTTCTGGGACTGCGTAGGGATGAGTGCATGGGAGCCCCTCCCCTCCAGGGCTTTGCCCTCCAGGTGGCTGGAGGCTTCACGTCTGTCCTGGGTAAGGGGGGCTGCAGAACGGGCAGCGGTGTCCGTAGCTCTCCTATCGCTGCAGTCCTTAAACATCAAGGCTCTCCTTGACCACCTCAGTGGTGGTCCCTGGAGCCTGCCTCCGTGGTTTCCGCAGCCCTGATTAGAGCACGTCCTCCTCCTCCACGCAGGCCCTCAGGTTGCTCAGATGAAACATGAAACCTCACAGCAAGAGGGGTTTCATTTCACTGTTGACTTAAGAAAAGACTTTAGTAAATAGCTAACCACTTAACAGTTTTGTTGGTAAAGCATATTTCTTGATTTTCCCCATAAGTATTTGTTTAAAGGATCTTGAATACTGCTAATTTACACTGGTAAATTCAGAGACTCATGTTAAGCACCCTTGGTAACTCACAGGCTTTTATTCTCCTAAATTATGCTTGGTCATAAAGTTTAGTTGGGGGCATTTAAGAACTTTATGGGTTATATTTCTGACATTGAAATTTGATCAAGTGAATTTTCTACATTAAAATTATTCATAAACTGGAGCTGGTACCTCTCAGGTTATGATTAAATTATTCCTTTAATTCAACAACATTGCTCTCTTTCTACTCAGATACAATGTGAATTTTTCCAGTTTTCTCAGCTCAGCGATTCAGATAATTTAGCACCCTCTGTCTTTATGATTGAAATTCATCTAGAACTATTTAAGCAGTTTAAATCTTTTGATACTAACAGTAAGAAAGAAAAGGTATCTGTAGAAAATGGTCTTTTCTTCACTGTAACAGATACATTTCTTTATAGGTCTGAAGGTCAAAGCTGAAGGGACTTTTTCCTCCCTCCAGGGAAATTACTTTTGAAACCAGAAAATCCTTCCTGACCCCTGTTCCTTCCTTGTTACAGCTGAGCATTACTCTAGCCCTTCTAGCCAGTAGCATCGCTGCATCTTTATTGCTTCTCTTTGCAGTCACTTCATTCATGTCTGATGTTTTACAACAAAACTCAAAAAGTAACAGGGAGAATTTTGGAGTCATTTTGTTAGTCTTGAAAGAAATATTCTTCATTTTTTATATCCCACTGCTCCCAGTAAGGAAATTCTGATGTTCCATTCCTTCATTTCGAATAATACTAACTTCATTTACATAGCACTCCTCCATGGACTGAGTGCTTTTGCAAATACTCTCTTAAAGTACCCATGGCTGAAGGGGGGGCAGTGGGAAGATCGAAGCCCCCGACATGACTCCAGGCAGGGGGGTGAGTTATATACTGCCACTAAAGGTGTTTTTCTATGCTATGCCCTTTCCTGCCAGGCAGCAAGGTGGGCTGACTGGGAATTATGTCTCCCTGCCAGGCTACACAGAAACTAAGCAAAGGGTAAGACAAGATCACCCACCTCGTACTCCCCTCCCACCCCCAGCTACCTCTACTCCTCCAACTGATTCCCTTTCCCTCTGCTTTTGACACTTTTAAAATTCCCAAGTTCCATTGTTGTGTTCAGAAGTTCTGACCTTTATTTCTTAACTTTATTTCTGTAGATTCTGCCAGGGTACCCTTGGCTTCCTTGGTCCTCTTTTCCTTTGCTTCCTTTATACCTTCCACTGTCTGCCCCCAACCCTTTCCCTCTTATTTCACTCTTTTTTACTTTAAAATTAAAAAGTTTAAATGTACGCATCCAAAAAATATTACTAAACAACAACAAAAAAATCATTTTTACTTGATCAGTGGTGTTTGCATATCCTTAAGTCATTATATGAAGTCCTCTTAGCACAGTACCCAACAGCCTTTCAGTAAATGTTGGTTCCCTTCCTCTTACTTCCTCTGCTTCACTTGTGAAGACACTAAAATCATTTACACATACCTGAATGACCCCCACTTGACAAAAAATGTAACTGAAAGCAGAAATAGCAAGATGCCCTCACTACAGTCTCACAGTGATGTGATTGATTAGCACAGGAGGAAATACTTTTTTTAAAGTGTCTACCCTTGTAAAAATTTTTACTTTGGTTCTAGATAAATGGCTAGGTCTGGAAAAACAAGGCAGATGAAGAATTGGGATATTCAGCTTTGAGAAGTGAGAACTCAAGAAAGAATATGAAAGCTTTCTTTTAGATACTTTTAGGATTGTTTGAGATGTTTGATTCAACTTAATTTTTATGTTCATAAGCAGTTATGGTAAAGGCATGTTTCAGTATCTTAGATCACTAAACTTTCTAGGAAGACAATCTGACACAGAATACATTGTCTCCTGAGTTCCTCATCACTGGAAACACCAGAAGACAAATCTTCAACAAAAATGAATAAAGAGAGTTTAGGCACAGGTTTGCAGACTAAACTAGTTGACCTCTACAGCTTCAGCTAACATTCAGTCTTAATTTGTATATACCATTAACTTCTACTTATGAAACCTCAGCTTCGTTATCAGACATTATCAAATATTTTCGTTTTAACTGTTCACCATATTCTCTTGCCCCTTTTGTAAATGGAAAAGAGTAATTTAAAAATTTTCTTGTAGCTTAGCAGCATAATGTCATAGCATAGATATGATGGAATAAATAACATCTGTCTTGTTTGCTGAACTCTAGAAAGGCTATGTCAGAAATACCTTTCAGATTCCCAAGGATAAATTTCAGTGTCAAAAAAATAATCTAACCATAATTGACTCATAATGATACTTTCTAATATACCTGATTATTTACTAAAAGGTTTATATCCCAGTGTTTATAATCCTCTCAGAAGGTATCAGTTTAGACTTAAGCCTCAGAATTTTAGTTTCTGTCATTTTGCAACTTTTATGTCTTAGCAGAAATATCCTAGCTAGTCTTGCAAGTAGTTGCCCTTTAATTTATACCTTATTTCTCTGATTCTAAGATGCCAGTGATTGCACCACGCATCACAGGGTTAATCCAGTATGTACAGCCTCACTGTGGCATGCTGCTTTCCATTATCCAGTGTGGTGCTTTGGACTTCTTTGAAATCTTTAAGAGTATAGAATTTTGAGGCATTTTGAGAAATACAGAGTTTTGTCTTTTTTGTAAAACTCAAGCTGCTTTTTCCCTTTATTAAGTTGTATATAGTGAAGTCGCTCAGTCGTGTCCGACTCTTTGCAACCCCATGGACTATAGCCTACAGGCTCCTCCCTCCATGGGAATCTCCAGGCAAGAGTACTGGAATGGGTTGCCATTTGCCTTCTCCAGGGGATCTTCCTGACCCAGGAATCGAACCTGGGTCTCCCGCGTTCCAGGCGGATACTTTAACCTCTAAGCCACCAGGGAAGCCATATGTATGACAAGTTAAATAATTCCCCTTGAATTAAGCTGTAACTTTGGACAGAGAGACGTTTAATGCCAAATGATGTAACCCTTCACAGAGTATGAGTCTGTCACACCAGATTCTCCTGGCTTTGGAAAATGCTTTAGTCTTAAGACCACTGGCAGTTTTCTTTGCTTTTAATTGAATTGATAGATATGATGGGCTAGTCAATACCACATCATAGTGTAATCCTTTGATAGCATTCAAGAAACAAATCAGTGATCTACGTTTAAATTAAAACCCATCCTTGTTTGGTGCTAACTATGCCATGTTAAAAACAGAAATAATGGGTATATGAACAGATACCTTTTTAACAGCCAAGTTTACACATCCCACATAAGGATAGCCGTATCTAAATTTACTCCTATGCCTAATGTCCAGAAAGTTTCTTTTATATAATTATTAAGAAGTATCACTATCAGAAATGTTAAGTTTTATGAAATTTGTATCTTAGAATCCAGGAAATACTGTATTTGCTGATTGAATGGCTAATCTCTAGGAAAGCCAATTTTATTTTGGCAATAGCTGTCTCACGTTTACGTATTTAGTAGTACAACCATTTTTTGCAAATGACATCAAAAGTATTTTTCTGTCCTATAGGTATCTTTATCTTACAGAAAGACTTGAAGAAGCAAGAAGGCTTTTTTAAAAAAATAAAGTTTTTAAAGTAAATGCTAACTATTATTCAGTTTTCAGAGTTACTTGATTAGTTGATTAATAATGTTAATATGACATTCTTAGAGATTTTATAATGAAATCTCATAATTTGAAAGATTTCATTTATTAAAAAGCAGTTCTTCTTTTAAAGAGTAGGGCATGAACATCAGACATTTCAAATATGTACGTGAAGATCTAGATTGTCATGCACCAGTTTCAGAAATAATATATTTTAAAGTGTTTTGAAAAATATAAAGTGGCTATAATAATAAAAACAATTCTCTCTTCTAAAATTGCTTTAACTAGGAAATACAAGCAGATCATGGATATTTTCTTTAATACTTAGACCACTGTTAGTATCTTGATCTTATCATTGGTATCTTGATCATATCATTGTAGAAAATCATATTTTTATACCATTTTACTTATCAGCCACCTCTGTATTATCCAAGTTAAGCTTGTGCCATTGATTTATTTTATTATGTCAACA
Source organism: Madoqua kirkii (assembly GCA_006408675.1). Classification (NCBI taxonomy): domain Eukaryota; kingdom Metazoa; phylum Chordata; class Mammalia; order Artiodactyla; family Bovidae; genus Madoqua; species Madoqua kirkii. The sequence continues at coordinate 4,364 of SJYC01046397.1, read as the reverse complement.
TATCCTAGCAGCCTGTGCTACTTATAATCTATCCTCTGAAGTTGCTAATTCTTTGTTGTCTGTTTTTTGCTGATGTACCCCTGTACATTTACTGTCACTTCATATCCACTCCTGTTTGCAGTTCCTGGCTTTAGGATTGCATGCAGAATAAGAAGTTGGAGACTGAATTATGAGTGCATGGAGATAAACTATAAATGAGCAATGTGAAGAGAAAAATAATAGAATATATAACAGTAAAACCTAATTGACTTGGAACTTTTTTATAGCTAATTTAATCTGCCATTTATTGCTAAATTAATGTAACTTCTTTTTAACTCTAGTCATCTCAGATTAACAATCCCCAGTTTGTGTGGGTGGTACCAGCTTTGCGTCAGCTACATGAAATCACCCGCTCGTTCATAAAACAAACCTATCAGAAGCAAGACAAGGTAAGAGAATTGCTATATTTGATTATTATGCAGTTACTTGCATAACCTTTTGTAATGACTAAACATCAAAAGATTGCTAAGTTTTATAGTGACTGTTTTACAGTTTATGGTTATTACTCATTTATGTTCATTATATGGTTATAATTCATTTATATTATTAATCTTGAATTTAAGCATCATTCTGCTTTCATTTCTGTGGAGTTTTTCTTTTGATATATCCCTAACTCATTTATTTTTTATTTCCTTAGTTTACTGAGTAAGCCAATTTTTAAAAGTTAGAATAGTATCGTAGGAATTTGAAAAGATTCGCAAGACTTGTGTTATATTGTGAAAAAACATCAGTTCGCTTAAGGAACTAGAGGCACCTCAATGTAAGAGACTTGGGAAGAAAGATCTGGAAAAGTACGCAAGAAGTGAAATAGTGCTTTTGGAAGACTTATTTTAAAAAAATAAAAATAAAACAAAAAATTCCTTTAGAACCAGAAACTTACCAGGGAAGTTTGTTAATTCTGTAGTAATTCCCAAGTAAATGTACATATCAGATTGTTTTCATTTACTTTTATGTAGGAAATGTGAGTGAAAAATTTTTGTATGCTCGAATAGAAGCTTGTATTAAACTGACAAAGTAGCTGCACATTCTCATACCTTTTTTTGTTTGTTTTCACCAAGAGCATTATTCAAGACTTGAAGAAAAATTTTGAAATAGTAAAACTGGTAACAGGAAGCTTGATAGCTTGTCATCGGCTTGCAGCAGCCGTGGCTGGACCTGGAGGCTTAACTGGTTCAACACTAGTGGATGGCCGATATACCTACCGGGAGGTACCTGCCATTGTGCTGTTGTTTCATGACTTACAGCATCCATTTGACCTTTTTGCATTTGAACTTTAAAGTAATATTTATTGGAAGGAACTCTAAAGAGGAAGCATGATGTGTCTTTATCATGATGGAACAGTTTTTAATCTTTAATAAAACCACTTCGAAGTAAAAGGTTAGAAAATTGATATTTGTGGGTATATCTTTCAGTAAATCACCTAACATAACTGCATATGACATGGTATTAAAAATAAATATCTTTTGTCTTTGATCAAAAATATAATTGTCAGTTCTGTGGCTCATGGCTTTTTGTTTCTCAAAGCTGTCAGTAATGTTGTTTTCCAAAAAACAGAAAACTGTCTTCACTCATCAGTTGTGTTCTGGTGTTTTACTCTGAGATTGCTTGGCATCTAAAGTCACCTGAGTTTATAATAGACAGGTAGTTTCTGCTACATTGTATTGTCACCTCATAAACGGATTTCTCACATTTACTTTACCCTAAATTACAAGAGAAAGCATTAGGTAACCTACTTTTTACTTAAAGGTAAAACTACTTTTTAATTTCAGTTGTTGTTTTGTTTTGTTTTTTTTTTTGCTTTTACATATGAATGCCTGGAGTTGACTAATTAACATTATTTCTTTTCCCAGTATTTAGAGGCCCATCTTAAATTCCTGGCATTTTTCTTGCAAGAAGCTACTCTGTATTTGGGTTGGAATCGTGCCAAGGAAATCTGGGAGTGTCTTGTGACTGGCCAGGATGTTTGTGAATTAGATAGAGAGGTAAGAAGACAGCATTATGGATGAAGTGAGACAAAAGTGTGACTTAATAGATAGTATTTTGCTTTATTGTGTGTATCTCACATTTTTGTGCATGTCTCATATCTTCAGTTCTAAACACTTTTCAGTTTACTAAGCATACATTTATAATAAGCTAGGAGCTGAGAGTGTTGAAAAGATATTTTTTATATATGAGATCTTAGGCATCTAAAGTCACCTGAGTTTATAATAGACAGGTAGTTTCTGCTACATTGTATTGTCACCTCATAAACGGATTTCTCACATTTACTTTACCCTTTGGTAATTTTGATAACCATTCTACATAAAACCAAATTCAGCTAAGTGAGTATAGCGAACTTAGTGTATACTTTAGGTTTTTTTTTTCCCTTTCATGGAACTAATTTTAAGTTAACCAGCAGAAACTTTGAGTTCCTGTAATGATGTTGTATCCCAGAAACCCTAAAGAAAGAATTGCTGTCTAGAAAAATCGTTAGAACTACTGTTGCACGGCTGAAACTGGATTAAACCAGGAGCACTGCCCTGCTTCGATGTTTCCTAACAGTGAATCACTATTTCCTCCTCTCATTTTGCACAATAACGTCAACTACATCACAGAGTTGTCGAAAGGATCAAGTATGTGACAGTGCCTAACACAGCATAAAGCTTATTAATAAATGTCATGGAAAAACTGAAATGTAATGATTCAGTGGAGAGTATGAGTATGTATTTTCATTATCTAGAAGAAAGATTGTTCCAGAGTTCCAATCATTTCAGTTTTGAGTGGTACTAAGACATTATACAGTATGAAAAGGCAAAATGATAGGATACTGAAAGAGGAACTCCCCAGGTCAGTAGATGCCCAATATGCTACTGGAGATCAGTGAAGAAATAACTACAGAAAGAATGAACGGATGGAGCCAAAGCAAAAACAATACCCAGTTGTGGATGTGACTGGTGATAGAAGCAAGGTCCCATGCTGTAAAGAGCAATATTGCATAGGAACCTGGAATGTCAGGTCCGTGAATCAAGGCAAATTGGAAGTGGTCAAACAAGAGATGGCAAGAGTGAACACTGATATTCTAGGAATCAGCGAACTAAAATGGAGTGGAATGGGTGACTTTAACTCAGATGACCATTATATCTTCTACTGTGGGCAGGAATCCCTTAGAAGAAATGAAGTAGCCATGACGGTCAACAAAAGAGTCCAAAATGCAGTACTTGGATGCAATCTCAAAAACAACAGAATGATCTCTGTTCATTTCCAAGGCAAACCATTCAATATCACAGTAATCCAAGCCTATGCCCCAACCAGTAACGCTAAAGAAGCTGAATGGTTCTATGAAGACCTACAAGACCTTTTAGAACTAACACCCCAAAAAGATGTCCTTTTCATTATAGGGGACTGGAATGCAAAAGTAGGAAGTCAAGAAACATCTGGGGTTACAGGCAAATTTGGCCTTGGAATACAGAATGAAGCAGGGCAAAGGCTAATAGAGTTTTGCAAAGAGAACACACTGGTCATAGGAAACGCCCTCTTCCAACAACACAAGGAAGACTCTACACATGGACATCACCAGATGGGCAACTTCAAAATCAGACTGATAATATTCTGTGCAGCCAAAGATGGAGAAGCTCTATACAGTCAACAAAAACAAGACCAGGTACCGATTGTGGCTTGGATCATGAACTTCTTATTGCCAAATTCAGACTTAAATTGAAGAAAGTAAGGAAAACCACTAGACCATTCAAGTATGACCTAAATCAAATCCCTTATGATTATACACTAGAAGTGAGAAATAGATTTAAGGGACTAGATCTGATAGATAGAGTGCCTGATGAACTATGGACAGAGGTCCGTGACATTGTACAGGAGACAGGGATCAAGACTATCCCCATGGAAAAGAAATGCAAAAAAGGCAAAATGGCTGTCTGGGGAGGACTTACAAATAGCTGTGAAAAGAAGAGAAGCAAAAAGCAAAGGAGAAAAGGAAAGATATAAGCATCTGAATGCAGAGTTCCAAAGAATAGCAAGAAGAGATAAGAAAGCCTTCTTCAGCGATCAGTGCAAAGAAATAGAGGGAAACAACAGAATGGGAAAGACTAGAGATCTCTTCAAGAAAATTAGAGATACCAAGGGAACATTTCACACAAAGATGGACTTGATAAAGGACAGAAATGGTCTGGACCTAACAGAAGCAGAAGATATTAAGAAGAGGTCGCAGGAATACACAGAAGAACTGTACCAAAAGATCTTCATGACCTGGATAATCACGATAGTGTGATCACTCACCTAGAGCCAGACATCCTGGAATGTGAAGTCAAGTGGGCCTTAGAAAGCATCACTAC